>CAAKMY010044152.1:6591-20258 GCA_901111285.1 Corrigiola litoralis | reverse complement strand
ACTTCCTTGTGATCCTAGAGAATTCATATTTGAGTTGTCTTTGAGTTGTGTTTGAGTTGTGAAGTTGCAAAGTGGTTGTTGTTGGAATTTATAGGCTAAGTTTACCAGTTTCTACAACGGTCAGATTAAAAACTAGCCGTTATTTTCATATTGGGTACCACGTGCAAAACAGATAAACCACAAGGGTACCACATGCGGAACATGGTAATCACAAGGGTACCATGTGCAAATACCATAATCCCTATTCTAATGACATTTCAGATCACCTGGATAACGGCCAAAATTTAACGTCTGTCTATTAAGAGGTACCACGTGCAGAAAAAAGACCTAAGGGGTACCATATGCGAAAACTTAAAAGTCGTGGGTACCACGTACAAAAGTTCAAACCTTAGGGGTACCACGTGAATTTTGGGCACAGTTTTGTCCCTCCTCCTTCTTCCCGCACCCTTATCCTTGCCCATTGCCCACTGTTGCCACCTCCGCACCACCACCCCTCCCCCGACTACCACCACCTTAATGATTATTGACGAACATTTCCGACGAAAAAATACCCATCCCCGTCGGAAATTCCACTCTGAGTATGATTTCGACCTCTAATTTTGCAAATTTTTATTCTTTTGCGAAGATTTGACGTATAATTGTCGTCAACAATCCAAAACTCCACCCCCTCCCTCTTTTCTTGGTTGTGCCGCCCTGAACAAGATTTTCGTTGAGACAAAAGAATGTTGCCGGCAAGATGAACGATGGTGGTGGAATGAGGTGGGTCGTGTTGGAAAGATTGGTGGCTGGTGTGAAATGGGAGGGTCATGTTGGAAAAGGGGTGGGTCATGGTGGAAGAGGGGAAGTGGTGGAATAGGGGTGGGTTGTGTTAGAAAAGTAGGGGTGGTGGTGAAGAGGCAATGGTGGTAGTGGAAGGTGTAAGGATGGTGGTTGAAGGTGCAGGGGTAGTGGTGGAAGGGGGAACTTTGTTAAGATGAGTGTTTTGAGGACAAAAATACAAAAACAAATCAACCGGTCAAACCTTATAAGTCATCGGAGCTCCGATTTGGTATGGATTAGTAAACAAAAAGGTCTTATAAGGTAGTTATTTTCTTTAAACAGCTTATAATGTACTTATTTGTAAAAAGTGGTACTTATAAGGTGCTTTTTACCAAATTTTCCTTTAAATTTTAAATTTTTGTGTCTAATCAATTTCATGTTATTTGTCCACCCTCCGTATTTAATCTAGTGGTATACTAGCTAGTGAGGACAATTTGTAATGGGAAAACTAGTTTTTGACCCTGACGATGTCCGGGAATTTCATAACTTATCTTGTTATTAGTTTTTCTTATTATTATTAATTATTTTATGATCTAGTTGCGGTTATATGGCTATCAACTAAAACAAATCACTTTATTAGATTAAATAATACCGTTTGGCATGCTTACTTGGCACGTTGCCGTTGCAACAACGCCTTTTAATGATACAAAACAATAAAAAATTATAAATTCAATAAATCACGAATAGAGTGGTTACCAATCTTTATTTATATAAATTTTCGATATGAGATAGGATCTCGGGCTGTGTGCCTGTGTCCAATTCTAATATCAACTTTTTACAGTAAAGTTATTTCGAAACTATATCAATTTATGGTGACATGTGAGAAATTGGTTTTGATATTATCATCGACATACACTATCAAACGTTTTTCAATTTGCTTTTTTTCTTTTTAATCTAGTAAGAGTGGTAATTGATGTATAACGTCTTCGGTTTACAGTATCTACATGTTGTAAAGTCATAGTTATAGGCGTATAGGTACTTTCTAGATTTTACACTTTCAACAAATATGTAAATTAGTGAGTTATAAGCTACCTCCATAATTAGAGGCGACATTAAAGAAACACGAGACGAACAACAAGTTTCAAAGCAACCAACACGTGCAACTAAAAATTGCTCATCAAGCAATGTATAAGATGCGCAACATCTCCAAGACCCTCAAATACAAGAATGTATTATTAAAAGTGCTCTAAAAAAATTAGGACTTAAAACGGATACTTTCTATAGTGTAGAAGAGGAAAACTTAAACCACAAACCATGAACAAATTCCTAGAAGAATGTCATTCCCAACACTCGCCATTCTTTATCTTTTCGATACCGACCTTGATACTTGATTAAATTGTCATTGCAAATAAATATTACGGAATTTTTTCATGCATAGTTGATTATGCACGAAATAATTTTTGATTATACTAAATCAAATAATACTTTGACACAACTATTGTCGACTCATTGAAAACAAATAATGATTGTATAATTTTATTGTAGCTCACAAATATCGTGAAAATGAGACATTAATCATAATGCATGAAACTGTTTCTAAGGTGAATATTGTCCTCTTGTTTATTCTTATTATTTTGTGATATCCACTCAATTCTTTTTTATTTCTGTTTTGCCGAGCTTTTTTTTATGGTCGTACAAAGGTACTTGATGACACCAATAATAAATATATAATACTAACTGGTAGTTTTTGGCTCCGATGTTGCCCATATTTTGTAATTTTTTTATTAGACTTTTTTTTTTGTAGAAGTTAAATGGTCATTGTAGATATAGCATAAATCACCAAATTGATATGTTGTCATTGGATTTTTTTTGTGGCAATTTTTATATGGTCACTATGAGGCATGAGACTAACACGTAAATTAATTTTGAACTCCTTCTATTAATTCCTCATTGAGTAATGCATAAAGTTTTGAGCATTATTATTGGTGGATTTTCTTGTTTGCGGTAGGTAAGCATAAAAAGAATGACAATAAGAATGGTATTATCGATGATCGTTAACAATGAGTTATATATAGCTTATCTTTTTATATAGAGGTAGAGGAGTATCATAGCAATATCATATGTCCTATGACCTAATTATTGGGAAAATGTCGTGAAACGACTATTAGCCAAAGACTATTGATTGGGCATATTAATTTGTAGGTGCATTTGGAGTCACATTTGTGTAATGAAGGTGGAGTAAGACCTGAATTTAATTCTTTGGTTATTGATATCCGTGTTTGGACAATTCTAAAAGTCATATATTAATGATTAATGATTTGATGACACACATTAGTTATGTGATATATTAGGTATTCGATGATGTGGTTGTTGAGTTGTAGTTGACGTGGAATGCGACGTGGCATGTACCCATGCATTCAACGCCTTTTAATATTACTTATATAGATAGATATAGATATAGATATAGATAGATTGTTTTACCAAAGGCTTTCAAAAAGACAAATGAGTTCAATAATAAATTATCTCAAACATTAACCAGTAATAACTTGATATGCTTTATGATGCTTACCCAAAGATACGTAGTATCTATTTCACAATAAATACTCTTATCGTGTCAGTGTCTTTGTTAAACGGCAACCTAAATCTCCTGAATACAAAAACGTACATGATCCTCACTATAGAGCAGTGAAACATTGAGCCATTTATCGTTTTTGTCTCTTTATTAAAGGGAAACCTATATCACTTGAATACAAAAACCTAATACCCTTCAACATCTTATAATAATCTAATAGACAAGTTGAAATACCGTAGTCATTATGGCGAAGTGAACCATTGAGTCACTTCTCCTTCAACACTATGTTCTTGTTTTGTCTTTCATTATCTCATGTTCATGATATAAATTATTTATAAGTGAATTTTTATTGTTAAGTTTTGGGCTAGTCTCATATTTTTGTAATTTTTTTGGAAGGAATGTATGAGGCTATATTAATCAAAATGAGTAATACAATCTATAAAACCTACCAAAGGAGATCCAATGAGGGAGCATATCTAGCCAAAACAACACATTTTACAACCACATTGACTGATATCAAAGCTAATAAACTAAGGTAATCTAGCATCAACTATTTATGCAATGATAATTACGACATGTTTCTGGTCAAAACTGACCAAGGAGCTTGATACCCCAAAAGATAGCCAGCTGGCATTTCCCCCATCTCAGACCATCAGCAGCCCGGGTCAGGAGGGATCAGCTAGAAGGCCAGGCATCTATCAGTGATACTTAGTCCTTGGTCAGGAGGGAACAGCCAGAAGGCCAGATATCCACTTGTGCCAAGAACGATGTCTGGTGACCACAATGTCGGTCATAATATCTCTAGTGTCTATAGGATTTTACCCTATCCTTAAGGGATGGTCGCACTTGGGGGAGGCAATCTTTGATTGATCCGAGGTATCTTATCCATATACTTGGGACCATTATCCACCCTATATAAACCCTAAGACCTCATTAGGTCAAAGGTACACAACTCATATCTTACCTCCTCTTATCCTCTCATATTTGCTTAGGTTTTGGAGTGACACCTCACTTGTCACCCCAAACCTGACTTAAGCATCGGAGGGGGTTTCTCGGGCCACCCTCCCGAGGTAGATTTGTTGGTTGTTTCAGGTAGCCCGAAGGTGCGAGTCGTAGGTCAAGGATCAGTTCCCATTTCTCCGGAGCAATTTGGCGCCGTCTGTGGGGAAGACACAATTCTCTCACTACAAAACTCCTTAACCACACTCGCATAAAAGAGAGCCATTTGGTGACCCGACAGTCACACCAGGTTTCGCTCCTAGGGACCATCACCCCATCATGGAGCACGACGGATACGAGGTGGAGGATGTGAACACCCAAACCCTCGACAAAGGAAAGGGGGTAGCATTCCCAGAGCCAAGAACGGTGATGGGTAGTGGAACCATTTCCATGGTGCCTCCACAACAAAGAACAAGGGTGTATCTCAGCGCAACCCAGGTGGAGAGTTTGAAGGACCTTCTCAACACTATCAATAGTGGGAGACCTGACCTGTTCAACACCGTCCAACAAAAGAGTCCTCGTTAAGTCAGGGTAGCTGAGCATGCCCCAGTTACGGAGGAGCTGGATGGACTCCAACCCCAGAAGCTGAATTTTCTTAGCCCACTGAAGACAACAGTTCTCCACCACTAGAGTTGGCCCCGCTTGAGCCTGTTGTCCAGAGGTTGAAGTCGGTGGCAACAAGGGCACATAGCCATGCATAGTCCAGCAAAAGCAGGACCGCCAACAAGCATAAGGAAGAACACAAGCATGAGGCTATCCGTAAGAAGACACAGAGGAAGGAACGGTGCAACCCAGACCCCACTACTGTGAGCCTCTCCTTAGATGGCAGTACTAGTGAGGGCAGGACTAGAAGCCCACTTGACTCCCAGCGAAGGTTAGGACAAGAGGAAGAGAGAAGATGTTCGATCGGGGCCCGACCGGACGTTGTTTATGTCCGATCGGACAGTAGTTTTGCCCGACGTCAAAATTGCTTAAATTGACAAGGGTCCGACCAGACATTGTTTATGTCTGATCGGACCCCTTTCTGGTGTCTGATCGGACACCTAGCGTGTTGGATAAGGGGGATTGGGAGGTTTGTTTTATTATTTTCTTTCCTCTATCTTCCCATCCGACCTAGTACTAGGTTTTGCACATTTCCTCTCCCCTATATAATGGGGGGGACGGTTTTGACCTAGAAAAGGGGACTTTTGAACACTACTTTTTGACCTAATTCCACAAGAGTTCATTAGAGAAATCAGATTCCAAGGGTAATGGTTTGGTTTTGGGACCTCCTAAAAGGATAAGGTTTGTTCAAGAGAGACATTTCAAGAGAGAAGAGTTCACTTCTAAACACATCGAATTTTGGGTTTGTACTCTTTGTATTTCTTTTCTTCTCATATAGTAAAATCCGAGAACCTGATGATTGTAGCCATCACGTTGATGGTGAAAAAGGTAAAAATTTGTCTCTTATCATTCTTATTTATTTTCTGTTTATACCGCATTGTCCACCATCGCGCTTTCACACAACAATCACCATAACTCTACTTCTAAGATTAAACCATGATTACGGCCAAGTAATGAAAGACACTCCTCATCTAGTGGGAAAGGACGATGTTACTCTTCGTCGAGCTTCCTATCAAAGACTAAGCGTCAAAAGTGAAGCTTTAGAGGCTCTTCTATGAGTTCTATTAGAGGCAAAGGTAAAAAGGTTTATTCGTATAATTGCAAGTTGTCTTGTGAATGCAAGCGCAAAGGCATGTTGCCATATAGTTTTGGATGATTATGATGAATGTGATCTCGTTAGCAAAAAGGTAAAGTTTAGTAGCCCTAGATTTAGTGTTACTCTTAATGGTCAAGGAGACTCACCTTTTGGTTCTCAATGCCAAGAAGAAGAGCTTTTGGTAATTCAATACGGTATATGTTCTTTGCTTTTGTAGTATTAAGATTTGACTGTTGTCGTGTTCGCAAAACCTGTACACCCTTATACATTTTCCAGGTTGGGCCCCCAAAAGAGGGAGGGAGTAAGATTTTAGCTAAACAACACACTTGAAAAATGGGCGGGAGTGTACCTACTTTTGAATACAACAGGGAGTAAATAAAACTTTCAAGTTTGGAATAAGAAACACAATAAGGAGAATACAGCCTTCAGTTTATAATGCTGCAAAGCTAAAAATAATTTACGTACCTCAGCAAAATAATTGCACTTTTGAAGGCACTTATGATAAGGAGGGCCAATATGTAAATGCGAATGCAACAGTAATTGATATATCTACGTTATGAATTGTATATGAGCTGTTATAGAATGGTGGTTTAACGAGATCACATTCATCATTATCATCCAAAACTAATATATAACAGCTTCTGGCCAGAATAAACGCATCAGGCGAATGCTCCAGTTATCTCTACAGAGCTATACAGAATATAAGCTAGTTGTTGCTCTTGAATTCAAGTGTGGGCATCGTTTGCTGAAGCAATATTGAATGCTCTAGATGTTGCAGGTACGCCGCACACTCGATAGTACAACATATTAAGCATGTAGGGAACTGGTTCCGTTTATTGCCATATGACTACAAACGAAAATTACCATTCTGGTTTACATTTCAAGAAACAGCAACTCTAATCAACAAACCTCTACTGGCTCGAAGCCTCGGTCAATAGAAGCCACCACCGCATCAATCACAAGTTGCGTTTTCTTACTAAGGGTCGGCCACTTCTTCTCTGGAGCCAAACCACGCATCTTAATACCATCTACCAGAGCTGAGAACTCCTTCACCATGAGAACCTCTTGGGGAAAATCTGTATTGACAGTGTGTTCACACGGTTTTTGGTTCCATTCCAAATCCATGTCTGTGAAACAGGCATCGGACACTGTTGAAAATGACGCCGACTTTTCTTCATAAGGAATAATGAAATCATTGACATGGAGGGTTCCCTTCGTGCCAACAGCTGATATGTCCATAGTTAAGTTGGAGAGAAAAGAGCAGTGGAAGGTCCCTACTTTGCCATCTTCCCAATGCAAAGAAGCTCCGCATGATAGCAACACACCAGCGTCATTTTTGACTGGATTTCTCAGAGCAGTCACAAACTTGGGCAGTTCATATTGGACAGCCCACAGGCATGCTCTGATGCAGTACCATCCGGCATCACCCAGTGCACCAAGGGCATCAAGATCAGGTCTGACACGAATATCATTTTGGAGAAAGTCATTGTCGCCAGCAAAGGAAAAGGTAGTTTGTATCTGTGGAAAAGGTGAGACAATAATCAGAAAAGTCCCAGATGAATGCTATCAAACAGGTCCCAAGGCAGCCTACTTTACCAAGAGAAAGTAATTTGTTGCATAAACATGTTTTAATGTTCTCAATACTTGAGAGAATACCGGGGGGCAGAAGCTTGTCCATGTAAGTATAATCAGACAGCTAAGCTGCACCCTACCTAATGCAAATAAAGACAGGAACACTATGCTTACATTTCTTCAGTACTTCTCCACAAGTATAATCTGAAATCACATTCAGCAAAGAAACAAGAAAGACAGGGAGAAGAAGAAAATCCAGAGTTGAAAGATTATTGACAAGAGAATAATCAGCCATGAGCTTCATCAGGCATTTTGTTATCATCTGCCCAGAAGAAGTGTTCAGTTCGAAGCACTAGTTAGATTCACTTGTAATTTTATAAAAAGGAGCACAATCAAGAATGAGTAGAACAGCTAGAAATTAAGATATACTCCGTATATAACATCAATCTATCTTAGTTTGGCATTTTCCCTTAAGTAATTATGTTGGATACTCTAAACATGGACAAAAGTACGAAACCTTTTTCTAAAATGGAGAGTCTAAGGGCCTGTTCTCCTCAACTTATTTCTACTTATTTTCAGAAAAAATAAGATAAGTTCAGAAAAAATAAGAAAAGTTCAGGAAAAATAAGTAAAGTTCAGAAAAAGAAGCAAAAATAAGTAAAGTTCAGAAAAATAAGTAAAAATAAGTAAAATAAGAAAAATTAAGTAAAGTTGAGCTATCAAAACAACATGAATCAGGAAAAAAAGTAAAAATAAGTAAAGTTCAGAAACAAACAGAAAAAATAAGAAAAATTCAGATAAGATAAGATAAGTGAAAATAAGTTGAAGATAACAGGCCCTAACATTCTAATGCCCACAAACATACCACAAACATATTACATACCCATATTTGTAGCTGGGTGTGAGTAATGTGATCAATCTTTAACATCATAATCCGCCTAGCAAACCAATAAAACTATTGCTCTTCTAGCAAACATCTAGACTTCATAATTTAGATTTCTTGCAGTTTCAACAATAACAAGCCTCAAAGCAGGGCTCTGTGCATAATCAGCCAAAAATGCAAGTGCATTAGAAGGCTCACAACAAGCATAAGCGGGGAACAGCTAGTAAACAAGATATAACACTAGTAGAGATGGAACATGTTTCCAAATTTCCAAGTAACCCCTTGCACATCTTAATTAGGCCTAAAAGTGTTCATTTTTAGGTTAAGAAAGAAGACAAGTAGGATTTAAAGGAAATACGGCTTTACTGCACAATATATCTCATGTCTTCAGCTGCTGCATATACATAATGATCTTGAAGAGAAGCCAAGACGATGGAATGGTAGCTATGCTGTTAATAGGAAGCCCTGTTGCGTTTGAAAGGAGTTAAAATTTGAAAATGTCAAGGAGGGCCCATTCCGTTAGATGTTCTGACACGAAATATTTCACTCTCAGAAAGCTTTGCTGCTACTAGTTATGTACCAAAGAAGAAATTGTTGACTAAACAGAAGGTGCATATTACTTGAAAATTCAATCTGAGATAAGTTCACATTGCAAGTGCATCTTGGATCATAAGTTATCAGGAATCACATGGCTGAATAAATGAGCTAGAAGCTGCAGTAATGAAGAGTGGTGCTTCCTTTAAATTAGGAGAGTCTATTGAAATTTTCTCTATATAAGCAAGTGCTTCTTGGATCATCGATCATCAGGAATAATATGGTTGAAGAAATGAGCTAGAAGCTGCAGTAATTAAGTGTGGTAGTTGCTTTAAATCAGAAGGTCCTACAGAAATTCGCACAATGCACACAGCCGCACAGATACCCATTTGGTTCAGGGCACCTGCAGCTAGCTCCGCAAACAATATAACCAACTAGAGATAGACTAGAACAAGAGGCCCTGTGATGATTGTGAGAATGATCTTACGATCATACACATCACACGATATTTGCTAAAACCAGAAATACTAGGGATTTCTTCATTTCTTGTTAGTGCCTACCAGAAACTTCTATTTCAAGTCTTAGTGTTTATCCTGGTATGCGAAGCTTCATTGGTATTCAATATTATTCTCCAGGCAGAAATTAGAATTTCTCTAACCATTTCGCGGAGGGGGCACCAATCTTTTAAGGCTTTGCATGTGCGGGCACTTGTGCACAACTCCACTACTAGTTCAAGCTTATAAAAATTTATTTCCTGCCACAGGACGAACTTCTTGACTCTTGAGTGCAATACTGAAGAAAAATAATTAATCTAAGGCTTGAAAAACGTCATAAGAAGACTTAATGCAGACAATCTCACACAACCACCAGACATTATGAACACGACCCAAACATTTGCAAAAACATAGAAAACTTGCTCATCTGCTTTCACTAATGACAAGTTGCATACACGTTGGCAGTCTTCTTGTAACCTCATGAGCACAAAAGCATTCAATTAAGTGCACAACTCGCTAGTGAGCTTCCCTGCAGCCCTCCCTGGGTGTCTGCTAGATATGGGAAAATCAAGTCTATGAGTTCAACGAAAATTGGTTGGTAATCCGATCCTCACGCATGCAAGTAAACCAGATTAGGAAGTAAAATCTACAAAAAGTTTCCAAAAAAACTCAAAAACATAGTTGCGCACCAATGAGAAGCAATGAAAATTTTAAAGTTTAAAACCGCAACATGGGAAGAATTTTGTTAGGCTAAGACAACAAAAGTTAGCTCCAGCAATTGTCTTACAAGAGTAAGCACACAAACCATGAATCAAAGTAGCTTCCTCTAATATCTATCTCCAATTGTATCTTTTGTTCTAACTTTTCATTCGCGAAGAAAGAAAAGTTACCTTAACTTTTAAGAGCCTTACATTGAATGAATATTAACTAGGATGCGAACGTCCATACGTTGATGCATGAGAAAATGCATAAAAGGATACAGTTCGAGCTCGACCTCCGAACCCCACTCATTGAGAATAGTCTTCAGATAACCTTTCTTTCCTTTTTAACAAAGTCCCAGTTCTAACCCCAAGTTCTATGTCTTTGGTGGTTAGAGCCAACGCTCAATCTCTCTCTATATAGCTTACCAATTATTTGTTCTGTACTACTTTCACAAGGCTCTTTTATGTTTATATTTGTCAATTAAGGCGCATTTATCCCTGTTTCTCTAGGGTTTACCAGGAATAAAAGTTCCCATCTTGTTTTCTTACTTATAGCTGAAAGCGTCTGAAACACTAAAAGCTCAATGACATAACATAAAAGGCCATCTTGTACATTTCACAAACAAGTGAGAAAACCACTATAAACAGTACAGCTCAAGCTAAGGTACATCATGAGCAGTCAGTGACACTACTCACACACCAGATGCTTATAAAAATACTTATTCCACTGGACACTGTAAGGCCCACCCAAGTCCTGAATTAGCAAGATAATCTTTTTCTAGAAAGCATCAGTGTCTAAAGCATTTTGCTTTACCCAGTTATAAACAATGGGTCCTCTTGTTGCACATAAATACATCTTACATAAGCTGCAATAACAGAAATTGGCTGATGAGAGCCCTATAGAAAGCACATAGCAAAATTACGTCAAAAAACAATCTGCGATAGATTTAATTGCCCAATCACTATGTTCAAATTTGTTGAACCATGATTTCTCTGTTTGTCTCGCAGGTTATTCCTAACAATAAAAACATCTTTTCAACGAGCTTTTATTAAAGTCCTGGCAGAGAGAGGATGGGCTTGATAGGTAAGCCAGTTGCACAGGGACTCCCATCAATTGATAGCAGTTCAGCACATGAAAATATTGAAACTAGAACTAATCTATAAGTGTGGCTAGCAGATTCATACAGATGAAGAAATAGGCTAAACAATTGACATGCATAGATATGGTGTACAGTAATACCCCAACTTGCTTAGACAATTTAATGAAGTACATTTACATTAGCCTACTCTTTGGATAATGTGACATGCCTCAAACTTCAAAAAGAAAAGGATGTAGGCTTCAAGATGGAAGCAGGCTCCATAGAACCTGTAATCCATCACTATGGTCACTTCACGCTCATGGTATGCCTGGCCTGGCTTCCAGTTATTTACACAAGCAACTAAATATCAAAAAGTAAATGCAAGTATTTCTCGACTAAAGCATACACTTAATGCAGGACTCTGAACTTTTTAGACTGACTAATTTCGGGAATTAAGTAAAAGCATAGGGATATCATTAGCTCATTCAGACGGTAAGAACAAGATTGAGAAGAAACAAAACAGGTCTCCTGGTGCCTATTAGTCTATTACCAATAAAGAAAACAGCTCAGTAGGCCCTAAACTTAAGAGTTGGTCCTATCATCACCGATTTCCCTCAGCTTCTCCCTCTCTCTTAACATCCCTGATCCCTCCATCAATCCTATCCAAAACTGCACATGTTGCCAAAAGTTCACCTCTCAGTCAATGAGTCAAGTGCAACACGTTTTCTCAGTACTGACCTAGCCAAATTCCTACAAAGAGGCTCCCCGCTGGTAAGGGGGGGGGGGGGGGGAGTATGTAGCCTTACCCCTACATTGCAATAGCAGCTGTACATGCCAATTCTAATGTCAATTCAAAAACCATCTTTTTGTTGTCAATTCAGAAAGGAAAGAAAAAGAAAAAACAAATTGCATTGTCAAGACAAGCTATGAAACATAGAAAATTGGTCCTACATTCTCGATCTACTCACTTGCACCCAATCCTAGCAAAATTATAACAATCTCTGCACACCTATATTCCCAGAAACTTTCTGGTATTTACAAAGCTATTAATGCCAACCATTAGAAGTTCCAACTTTAGACAAGTCAAAAGAACAAAGACACTCAAAATAACAACCAAGGTATACTCAGGCCAACTAATTTTTTCCATCTAGAAATTACAGAATTCTATATTCGGAAGCAGGACTATACAACTATGATCAAATAAATTTCCCATCACTATCCACATGAATTATTCCTGTGCATACAGTGGATCTTGGTGAGACGCATTATCGTTTAACTTGAAATAGTGAACTTTTCACTAAAAACAACAATCTTTCACTATTTACCAACATTGAGCTTCATAAAAAAAAACATAACATTGAGCTTTTAAGTTAAAATGGCTGAGGCTTTAACTTAAAAATGAGAACCTCCACACTTTAGGAACGGTCTCAAACAAGTTTTTGTTGTGCACGAATTCTTAGAAAGACCGTCTAATTTTATGATAGAAATAGACAAGTTCCTCCAAACTAAATCAACCAAAAGTTGCCTCCAAGCCAAATCAAATAAGAGATAAATATCTTTTTATTGGTCAGCATGACTCGGTCTACTTAATGATACAAAAAAGGCGGTCTCTCCCAATACCTTCTGATTCTTGTGCATTATAGTCAAGGTTTCCATCACCATAAATCCCATTTAAATGATGGGCAAAACTCCCACTTAGCCATCGTTATCATTATCAATATAACCCTTCAACATTACCATAAGCTCCCACGTTGGCTCAATGGTTGACAATGTTCATTTCCCCACACCTCCAAGCCTCCAATGTACCCCCACAAAATGCGAGCAATGATAGGCTGATAGGCCGTATTAGATTTTCGGTCGAATTGGCCACTAAAATACAAAAAACAAAATCCCCCCCCCCCTTACCCCTCTTTTTTATATCAGTTGATCAGTTTACCCTCACTTTTTATCAGCAAAATCACGATAAAGCGCTCATATAAGGTTAATAGTCATAACAAGGCCTATCAAACTATTATTTCTCTGGTAGTTAGAGCTCTCTTACCCCAATATTGAGGTTGGGGGTTCGAATCTTATCAGCTACTTTGTCCGCACATTTCAGACCCAAAAAAAAATATAATTTCTCCAAAAATGTAACACTATATTATGTGCACCTATAGTTTGACAAAACACATAAATGATGGAGTACATTATCGAGAAATGATCTTTCAATCGGAGTTATTGGGTGTTATTGGAGGACCGCACCTTTCCACATGGCATTACCGTAATTTCCACTCTAAAAAGGAAGGGTAAACATGTCCACTAGTGTAAAACAGTAGGGATAGTGAGGTATTTTTTTTTTTTAGTCTTTTTGTGAGGGGCCCTCCAATCGCACCCAA
>CAAKMY010044147.1:0-11350 GCA_901111285.1 Corrigiola litoralis | reverse complement strand
AAATGACCTAAAGTACGGATTATACTGGGATTATCCAAAGTTGGGATTATCAGTGGAAGACCGTCCAAAGTTCGGCGTTAATTTTTCCTTAATTATATGGTGGTGGAAAAGAAAAAAAAATGAAGTAAACGAAAAGTAGTAATTAATTACACAAATAGGCTCAGCTCGTGTAAGGTTTGACGTGTATATTGCTTATATGCTTGGGGATTTATCCAGCGTCAAAGGTCACGGTTGTGGGTTTCCACTTTGGGAGAAAAAGCTATAATTAATTATTCTTGTCAATAAGCATGCAATAGTTGATTTTCACTAATTTATAGAGTTTGTATGAGAATATATGATGTTGTGTTCATCATCGATATCTATCTCATTTTTTAAATACATGCCTATCGTGTGGAAAACGATGAGCACAATGATGATAGATGAAAAAAAGGGGGGTATAAGGTTTAGAGATCTATTCACATTATATGTGGCACACGTACACGTATTGTTACAACACTCCAACCCTTTAATGAATTATTACAATATATGGGGAAACAAATTGTACTGTCAAAACATCACGACTGTAAAACCTTGTAGGATACATCCAGATATAAGGGAAAAAAAAAGTACGGTCTCTTAACTTTGTTGTGCCATATGCCTCCTACCTCGTTAAAAACCTTGCTACCCAAATTAAAGCCTCTCTTCGAAACCCGACGCAAGTTCAAAGCATTATTCCAATAATTCTCCACCTTGACTTGAACTTTTTTAAAATAGTGGCAAACGTACCAACTACCAAGAGTACATAAACGTATCACCATGCCCCAAATTGTTGTCGAACAAATTTAATGTACAAGATACTAAACCAACGAACTATGTACCAAAAGTGCACAAGATAACCAAATCCCTACAGAAAAGTATGCTTGAAAGTACCAACCTTACTCGAACATCGAAGACAAAACGCCACAATCGAATTGCTCCACTTGAATTCCAAATGATGTCATGAGTCATCAACAAAAGCTTAGACCAACAAATCATACAAGTGAAAACCCAAAACAGATCATTAAAATCATTCAGCCGAATCGGTCCTTTCAACGCACCAAATTGTCCATTGCATGACACAAAACAACTCCAGCTGGAGCCCAAATCGCCTCATCATGGGGATCTCCTCACTAAGGAACAATAATATATGTTGGTAGTTTTTAAGAATTATCTTCATACTCAACATGTAAATGATACAAACTCCACCTTATTGTCAAAGCAAACACCTTTATAATCAAATAAATCAAACACAAATATGCTTTGTATCACCCAATAACCAAGTTACAACTTCCCCAACTTAGCCAACAAATTAGACTGATGACTGCATGCACCACCATATTTCAACGAAGTGCCTTGAAGGAAATACATAGATTCCTTCGTAACATCCCTCCATAGCAATAACATATTCGATTAGCACCCCCTGTGAAAATCAAATTGTTTTCCAGCTTTAAACAATGCTTAATGCCTTTAAGATACGAACAACACCATTACCTACATTAATAGTGTAACCCAATATGACATTTACATATGATATTCAAACAAGGCCTTATTTGAACACATATCGTTTTCACATACTAGATACAAAATCCACATATTCAAACATTGAACAAAATGAACAGTTAGGTCAAATCCTCTTCAAAGTTATTCTCTACATGTTTGTTCGGTGCATCATCACCATTAGCCTTTAACTTCGGACACTATTAGTTTAAAAGACATGGTTTTCTAAGTAGTATCAGACATCCGAACGGGAACCCTTAAACTTCTTACCTTTCATCTTCTTTCCATATTGAGCTCATAACTATTCCTAGCTACCGTTTTCACAACATGCCTTATATCACAAATCTCCCGAATAAAGGGTTGACCTAATAATGTCTTGTTACTTAAGATATTTAAAACCACATGTCGACTTGTAAGTGTCTCTTTACTTCACCTAGAACCGTATTACCTAATTTCTCTATTTCAAAAGAAACTTTTCAAATGAAAAAAATGAACCCATTACGAAAGCAACATTTTCTAGATATTTTTTTCACTTGAAACTACCGATATGGTTATAAATTGAGTTAAAATAGTTAGATTTCACAACTCGGTAATAAAAATGATTATTCTAACAATTTTTTTTTTTTAAATCGGCTGCTTAATTTTTTAGTGGAAATTTGACACTTTTCATAAAAGTAAAACCTCAGTCCCATGATAGTCGGTATACTAAAACCATCAGTGCTAAAACCTCAAACTTTGGTGCATTTTCAAAGGATTATGGCAAACCAGGCAAAAAAGGAAAAGCTGCATCACCAGTATGCTCATACTGATCTTTGCAAAGACTTTCGTTGGACTGCCAAGTATATTTCTTTATCTATATTAAGTATTAATCCCAATTATACTTACTGTTGTTTTTTTGCATGATATGGTTGTTGATTATAGCATATTTCTTGATATTGCCAATTTTTATCATTTGGGTTTTACTCAATTTGGTTGCTTTTGACTTAATTCTGTGTGTTATGATGTAAAAGTTCCTGTCTTGATGGTTTTGCTTATCACCAAGCTTGTCATTTGGGTAATATTAAGCTTTTCTACTTATGTTAATATTTTTGTTTGTGGGATATGTTAGTATGTTAGGAATATATACTTGTTAATGTTACTTATTGAAGTTAAGGCGGATTGGATTTAGTTAATCCGAACTTTGGACAATTGGCCAATATTAGTCCCAACTTCACTTTTGGATAAAAATAATATGAACTTCACTTGGGGTGGCCAATATCACGCCTTATGATATAGGAAAGTATAAAAATGATCCAATTTGGAGGGAAAACACAGCAGGAAAGTGGAGAGAAAACGGAAGGGAAACTTTTCTACTTGTGTTAATTTTTACTCAATTTGGTTTCTTTTATCTTTTTTCTGTGTTGCGATGTAAAATTTTTTGTCTTGATGGTTTTGCTTATCACCAAGCTTTTCGTTTTGGTAGTATTAAGCTTTTCTACTTATGTTAATTTTTATGTGTGTGGGTTATGTTACCAATGTACATGAATTCTTAGAAAAGATCGTCTATTTTTATGATAAAAGTAAACGAGCTCCCTACAAGCTAAACCAACCCAAGCCTGAGTCAAATAAGAGATATATATCTTTGTTGGGTCATTTACTTTTATTACTTTTATGATGAAAGTAAACGAGCTCCATGCAAGCTAAATCAACCCGAACTTTCTGCAAGCCCTAGTGAAATTAGAGATATATCTCTTTGTTGGGTCAACATGATTCCGTCTACTTTTATGATAGTAAACGAGCTCATGCAAGCTAAATCAACCCAAACTTCCTGCACGCCCAAGTCAAGTCAAGTCAGAGATATATGCCGCTTTGTTTTGTCAGCATGGTCCGTCTACTTCTATGATAAAAAAGACGGTTTCCCCCAATATATTTGTCATGTTGCTTACCAAGATTAATGTTTTTCGTTGGGTTGTTATTTAATTCATGGGTGTTATTGTGGTTTGTGATTTTGATTTTGTTGAATTTTTCTTTAGGGAATGTTATCAGTATATGTCTGATAAGCCATGGGGAGCAGTAAATGATTTCTATTCAGATTTGATAAATGGGCGCGCCTCATTGTCAGAATTGCTTGGACCTAAGGTGGGTACTTGGTAGATTCTATTGTTTTTCCTTGTTTTCATGTAATGTAGTTGAATCTTCTTTTTTGTTGTGATTTTATGGACTTTGAGTTATTGCTCTTTAGTCTCTGATTATGCCGGACAATACTAATGTCAAATCACGGGACACTCAGGAATGGAACTGAAAACGAAGCTGTATTTGAACTAGTTTCGTAATAAGAACTCGTGTCACTAAATTGCCAAGTACTAACTAGGAGACGGAGATGTTTTAGCAAATGTTAATGTTAGTTAGGGATGTGGTTATTCTAAGATGACAAATAAATTAGAGGAAACATGTTGATATATGATGTATGGATTGTAAATGCTGTATCTGTCCCTCCAGGATAGTTGAATAGCGAGTTGTTTTGTTGTTTATACGGCAGGATCTTACCATAACCCCAATATTCAGAGTATTATTCGTTCACTATAAAATTTGGGTAACTCCATGCCAGTTTTCTACTGGATAACTTTCATCTATCGGTTTCATTTGCTATTCCATTTGATGTGTTATAGATAAAAAGTTCAGTAATAACTATAAAACAAAAGGGTACTCTAGTGGATGGCCAGGAGTCCTCTAACAACTTAAGCAAACGAAATGACTGGCAAAAATGTGATAAATCCAAAGCTAAGGCAAAGCAAGGCAATTTCAGTTAATATTGAGACGAGATGTAAAAAGCAGGCCCAGTTTCGCCTATTCTTAATAGGAGATGGCTAAGGCAAGGAAAACACCGCAAGATAACTCCGTAAGAAGCAAGTTTTACAACTCTATCCTGCAACGCAAGGACTCATACCTAGAAGGCAGTATTACGCCTCCCCCCCCCCCCCCCCCCCCTCTTTTCCAAACACCTACTGGATACCCATACAGACAAACTCGACACTTCGACAGGGATCTAGATCACAATACGAGTATGGGTAGCCTTTCCGTTGATGGTTTGAGCAACTTCCAAATCGGTAGTCTCAAACTTCAAAAATGAGTGAGAGTCATAGGCATTATATGTTCTGATAATTTCACCGTACGTCCTTAATCCTTATTCATGTTTTCGTGCTAGTTGCTCTTAGTCTTGATGACTTATATTAATAATATACTCTTTGTTTCGTAATTCAACTAATGCTGTTGTTTGTATGATGACTGGTTTTACAAATAGGGGCTTTGTAGTCTCTAAGTGTTGTTTCTACTTGTTTTATTTTATGTCAATAACAGGGCCAGATGGAGGGTGACATTTTGAGGAGTTCTGATGAATATGCTCCAGAAAATAGTCCTTCTGAAGATCAGTCTGCAAGGTGGGCCAGAGTGACATATAAGATAGTATTGTCCTACCATGGGGAGTACTTTGATGGATGGCAGAAGCAGCCTGGTCTACACACTGTTCAGGGGTATGTTTTGATGTGATGCTCTTGTTTTTTCTTTTTCATTGACGGAGGGAAAAGGTAACCAGGATTAGCAACTGCACCCCAATTTCTTAAAAAATTGTAAAATAATGTAGAAAAAGGTGAAAATGGTCAAAAAGTAGAAATTAAAAGAAGTAGTAGAAACGCACCCCAAATTTCCAATCTTGGATCCGCTATGGTTTGTCTGATGTTCTCGTTATACAAAGGTGGTTTATGATCTCCCATGCAGATTGAAGCCACGATATGTATATCATGCATGATTTATCTTCTTGATTTGTTTGTGCTTTTGTGTGGCTGCTATTTGATCGGCTATTCCAGCCATAAAGGAAGTATTCTTATTAGCTTGCATGACTTTTCTGTTCACAACCGAAATTATGACTTTTAATCCTTTTTTGCTGTTGTTTATGTTGTTTATGAGAGCTCTGCCGGGTTGAAATTTTTGTGTTGCATATTTGCCAAAACTGTCAAGGTGAGACATATAACCGTAACATTCGTTGGTTATTTTATCACCCCCTTTCTCATATTGTTAGGAATACTAAAATATTCTGTTGTGCATGTGGCTTAAAAATTAATGATGCTTCTGAAATGATATAGAAATCAGATTTAGGAAGAGAGTGAAGCTATTCAGGTCCCAAAAATCGATGTTCTTTCAGCTTTAACATGTCTACAGTGCGCATTCTCGAAAAAGGTGCAAGTGATGATCGAAGGTGTTGTTAGTTGCTTCCTCTCAGTTTGCTGTTTATGTTGGCTATTTAGTCTGGACGTTGTCTGAAAAATAAGTCTTATTTCTTGCCTAAATGTTACTGAGTCCAAAAACTTCTTTTCTTTCTCCAAAATCATCTGCGAGATCGGTACTATTTTACAAACTTAATTTATCTGTGTTGGGGAGAAGGGTGGAAGGCAGTAGGTACTTCGACGAACTTTCTGTCTCACTCAACCGACCCTTTAGTTTGTACATGAATATTGGCACAATGCACATATTCTTAAGTTTATGTATAGACTTATGAGTTATGACCTCTTTCTTCCCAGTGATTTCGGGTCTGTTTTGAAGAGTAATAACTTTTGTTAAATAACTCCAGTGACAAGTGCTCCATCTTTCATATGCCTCCTCTCTGTGAGCCTTGTATCTGTGCGTTTTAGGTTTCTGTTAATGTGGAAAGCTGCTTCGACTACATGCCATTTAGGGAATTGGTAGATGCGTTTCCCGCGATAATCTTATTTTGAATTAATATTATGCTATAACCTGTGGATTTTTTGAATACTATATTTTGACCAGTACCCGCAGACTAGATAGGATACATCTTAGACCTCCCCAAACCTCAACTTAGAGAGGAATTCATACTGGGTTGTTATAGCAGTTGGCATCCTAATAGTAGGCTTACCTATCTCAATCTTAAATCTCCTTTCTTAGTCTTGATACCTTCCTTACTGTTTACAGACTGGTAGAGAGATCCATTGGGACATTTGTTGATGACAGGAAAGCTGAACAACTGAAAGATAGAGGTTTACCAATTGAAGGAACAGTTCTTGTTGCTGGGCGTACTGACAAAAGGGTCACTGCGTTAAACCAAGTTTGCTCATTTTGTATGTTAAATTATAAGTATCTTGAATCTCAACTTCTTCTCTTAATTGTTTTGTTGGACGTTCTTCATCGATCCTATTTCCTAGAAATAAAGAGAAGTCAAAGTTGCGGACTTGTATGCTGAGTTATCGGGAGATCTTAAGTCTTACATTCACGTTTTGCTAATATTTGCTCTCGAGATTTGTTTCATTCTTTGTGTTCTACTGCCTTTGGACTTTTCTTCAGTGTGAACCTTTCTTTATAAAGTTTTTTTGGGAAATGACCCTTGAAATAATTAAAGAAAAACAGTCCCAAAGACAAAAGTGGTCCTTTCACATGTCATAGCCAAAGCAACAAGTGTTCTTTGCTACAATATATGACAAGGATCCTACTGCATGCGGGTGAAATTATGTGCGTCTTTCTGACTAACCATTCAAGATAGCTTAGGAGACTGTTTTCCCAGAAATCTGCAGTTTGGTTCCGCCATGAACAAAATCTGGAAGATTAAAGCTCCTCCTAGGGTGCGAGCTTTCTTCGGACTATGGCTCTTGAGCCACTTAATATAATGATAATCTTCAGGGCCTTAGGCCGGGTACACTCTTAGTCCGGATGTGTGTGGCTGAAACAGTAAGACTACTTTACATCTGTTTCTTCGCTGTCTCACAGCACCTTTTGTTGTGGTGCAGGCTCGTAAGTATGCGAGAGGAACAGAGGATTTCTCCTAGGTCTATTCTGGACTTATTTGGTACTTCCTTTGTTTGTTTGGGTAGCATCAAAGAAGCAAAGCGGTTGTAGAAGTGTGCTCTACTAGCTAGTTGTTGGAGTATTTGATTTGAACGGAATTCGCGTATCAAAATGGGAATTCGTCATTCTTTAGAGTATGTTGGGGGAGGGCAGTTTACCTTGCGTTCGTTTGGGCAAAGGCCAATGGTACTTGTAAAGATGTTCCGATTACCCTTATTTATGGAGTTGGACTCATTTTTTTAACCTTTTAGCTAGGTGATATCTTGCTCACTTGGACTATAATTTGACTACCAATTTGATTTCAATAATACTTTTATTTTCCAATAAAAAAAACTAGAAAAGATTTTTAACAGGAGTTTAGTAGTGAAGGAGTTCTAGCAATGTCTCAAGCAGATATCTCTTATGGGCTGTCTAGAATATATTAAGTTGTATGCCTGAATGACCATGTCTCCATCCTATATGCACTGCTTAATGTCTCATCGATTTCTCTGACTGGGAGTCTTCATATGTAATTTATGTTTCTTGACGTGATAAGAAGTACCGGATATGTTTACGGATATAAAGGAAAGAAGTAGGTGATAATTTATCAAAATGCATCAAGCTAAAGTTTCTACATTCTCCAATTGCTTCGTGTGGCATATTCAAGTGTGTAAGACCTAGTGTTAGTCTGCGCTAGGAATCTGTGATTCTGTAATGGTGCACTTAGTCTAGGGTTATCCAAATTCCATATATTTGATATGCAAAGGCCCTTAATTTGGAAATACTGTATTCTGTATTTTCAAGCTCCTGCCATTTCACGTATCGATCATGTTCAGGACTGTCTGCATCTTTGAGTTGAAGTGTTGAGCTCCCTTTTCTTCTTTCTTGTTTCACGGGTACCCTTTGACCAGAATCCAGTATTTGTCATGACATGGAAATCTGCGCATCCGCTTCCTTTGATCCTACTTGGGATGATTTTTAACTTGAAGTCCTTGGATACTGTATCTCCCCTTCTGACCACCATTCTTCACATCATTAATTAATTAGAGAAAATAAGGATTTCATATTGAAGAACGGAAGACTTAGCACCTCACTTATATGCTGACAAACAATCTGATTCTTCATTCGATATTTTCTAATTCATGAAGTTGATGTGTCTGATTGCCGCAAGTATAGTTTCATATCCAGATTTTTGGCTGACTTTGATGCAGTTTTTTCATTGTGTGACCAGATACTTGGCGGAAGGATATCAAAGTTGAGGACATTGTACATGCCATTAACACCGCAGCACCGGGAAAACTCCGAGTTGTATTAGTCTCTCAGGTAGTGCCTTGTTCTTTTATTCCATTAACAAGGACTGGTAAAAGAGATTATCTGAGTGTCTCTGGTTCTTTGGATAAACAAGCTGGCCACCACAAGTATCAACATGAAATTCCCACTTCTTTTGTAGGTATCACGTGCATTTCATCCAAATTTTTGTGCCAAATGGAGGCGGTATCTTTACATTCTTCCTATCGGTGAGGGAGCCAACAGTGAGCAGAGTAATGGAAGAGTGGAGAAGGAGAATTTATGCTCTGATAAAATGTTGGGATGGCAGAGAAGTGAATTTGATGAAGACAACACAGACGAGAAGGCCAACAACTCTCCCAATGGCCATGAGTTTGGCTGGATTAAAATAGAGAAACCTACAAGTTTTTCCATCACAAAAATTAATCAACTTTTACAGCATCTGGAAGGAAAGCTGCTTTCTTACAAAATGTTTGCTCGAGACACTAAACCATCAAGGAACATGTAAGTCCAAGACTCTTTTCTTCTTTTTGGGTTCTTTTGTGTAGTTAGCAAGTGAAGTTATAAGATATGCCGCCCAATTCGATTACAACCTGCTTTGTAGGCCAGAGTTTGACTAAGTACTCTGGCTTCATTTCCATTTTCTTCTTTACCCTTTGCTCTGCCACTATGATTGCTTATTTGTACTATTTTTATTATCTGTCGTATTTCTATGATCTATGTAGCTCCTTTCTTATGTCAGTTCTATCATTACTATTGATGTAAACATGATGCTGATAGTTTTCATCACAATGGATTTCAGTCTGATAAGAGCTGCTCTCCTGTTTCAGCGGTCCACCAACAGAGTGTTTTGTCTATCACGCTCGAGCAGCTGAAGCTAGATTGCCTTACTCAAACAAGGTTAACGTCTGCTATGCTATCTTTGTTTAATGTATTCATTGCAGGAAAAAAGGAGGTGTTATCTCATTTTCTGGTGCTATCATAGGGGAAAAGTTTTTTTTCTTTTGCTAATATATGCTTCTTTTTGGTAGAAAATGTGCTGAGATTGTTTATCAAGACTTTTCTACTTGGCATAATGAAGTACAAAATCTTAAACTATCCAAAAATTTGAGCCCACTGCCCAGGAATTTTGAGTCTTGGATGATCCAGTTATTGGTGGCTGGTGGCTCCGATTTGAGGGCCCAGTAGATGAAAGCAGAATGTCCATGCTGGAGAACTTTTTTGCATGGTGCTCCAAAAGCTGAAAGAAGAGAAAAGGAGTGTCATGAAGTCAAATGTCTTGTATCCATAATGACAGTGTTGGTGAAAGTAGTAGTATAACACCTTAGAATAGGAGTAGGTGGTGTAATGTTACTGATAGGGGAGAACCATTGCTATGGCGGATCAGCAAACTAGCAGGGGGGGACGAGAGAGGTGGAAAGCTAGAGTTAAATCTGTTTTTGTAGGAAGAAATAATGTGGTTAGTGTATATATCAGTGTGGGGGAGGTCAGTCACATCCAGAGTCAATGTCTAAAGTTAAGGAGGACATGGGGGAGCAGAAGTTTCATGAGAAGATGAAGCGTCAAAGGAAGATGGAAGATGAGTACGGCTTATACGCAAATATGATATAGGGTTGAGATTTACATTTGGGAAAGATTGTGGGAAGATCAGCCATGTGTAGAGGCAATGTCTAGGAAGGAATTGGGTGTTTAGAAGCTTCAAGAAATATGAAGAGCAACATGACAAAGGAGGATCTTAATGATTAGAATCTAGAGGCTAAATTTGATCATGGATAGATAGCATATGTGGTGGAAAGTTATTATTTGATTTTGGAATCTGGTATAGTCCAAATTTTGCAGCATTTGTCCATATATTGAAGGAGGATGATTCTTTTTTCTTTTTGGAGGGGGGGGGGTATATGTTGCACAATAATCAGGAGATATTGCGTCACGGGTAAATGAGAACAAGAGGGCTAAGCTGAGGGCACGGGAAGGATGAAACTCAATGTTTTAGTCAGAAGTCTTAAGCCATGTACCTCTGTTGAGTGCAGACTTGACTTCACGTAAGTTATAATCATTGCCTGGTAATAATTTGTGTCAACCAGATGTCTTAAAGGAGAGTTAGATTGAAGAATGTAAGTTTATATAACTTTTGGGAGGGGGACTCATAACTTGATGGTGCACCTAATAACTGGGAGAGGGTGAGTTGTTAGGTGATTCATCGTTGTTGAGGGGTGACCCTTTCTATCAAACATAGATAATTTTAAAAGCGGGGAAGTGGCAAATCACCCCCATACGTTTGCTAATAAGTGCAATTTAACACCTTATGTTCTAATTGGAGCAATGTGGCCCCATAAGTTTATTTTTAGGTGCAATTAAACCTATTTCACATTATCTATTAATTTCTTACCTATATAATTTAAATACAGTAAATCAAAATAATTAAGAATCATTTTTTAGTTATATACAGTACCAAATACATTAGCTTATAATTATTATACTACACATAAATACATGAACATTGCTCCTCCAATTAATTCATCTCTCCGGCCAACGCCCAGCCATGTTTATCATCTGGCCGAAGCGCTGGTGCGGTCCAGCTTCGCACGCGTCCGCCACCAAGGCCAAGCCCAGTTGGCCACCAAGGTCGACATTAAACCAAAAACAAAAAAAAAGCTTCTTTGTCTTCCCAACCACCCCTCTCAACACAACCTCCACCATCACCATTCACCCACAATACCACGTCATACATAGAGGTGGG
>CAAKMY010044144.1:0-14603 GCA_901111285.1 Corrigiola litoralis | reverse complement strand
CCGACCCGACCCGAAACCGACCCGACCAGCCCGATTGCCAGCTCTACTGAGGGATGTCAAGCCAGCCAGTGCTTGTTTCACAACAATCATTCCACTAAGAAAAGAACTAACATAAGTGGTTAGAGCTCTTTTATTCCAATTATAAGGTTGAAAATTTGATTTTTATCGACTTTGTACCCATATTTCAGACTAAAGAACAAATAACAATCACTCCAATAATGATGTCTACGCATGTCATGTACCGGTGAATGTGTGATACACAAATTAGTGATTTCGACTTCTCTGCCCATTGTTTAAAAGAGTTGAAAGAGTTGAACAACAGATGCATTTTCAAGCCTATAGAAAGCTTCCTAAGAATGAGATATAACTAATTATCCATGATTGATTGATTGTAAACAAGCGTGGTACATGAAATGGGGTTAGAGAGTGACCTAAAAATGTTAAATAATCTCACAACTCTTTTTTCTCTCTTAATTAACGATATACTGTATGTTTCTTCCGTACAATTTTGGTAAGTAAATAATACTATACTTATTAATTTTATTAGAATTGAGAAGAATAATGTGGAGAAGCTAAAATGTGTAATAAATAATAGAATAACTTATAAAAAATCGCCTACTAAGCTGTCGAGGTTGTATATAACCACATAACAAGAATATCTTTTTTAGAAAATCACTTGTAGAAATAATTTTGTCTTGTAAATAAACAAATGTCTATCTTAAAATAAATACTTTTATCTTATTATAGCAATAAAAACACCTTAATACTAGGATATATAAGGAAAAACTTATACGAAATAGGGTTCTTTTTAAAATTTTCCTAAACCAAAATTAATTATATTTATTTAGGTTGAATAGGTTGTCTTTCACTCAAAAGTAAGGTTGTAGGTGATTTTGTAAAAAACAAACTTATTAGGTGATTTTCGACAAAATCACAGACTTATAATTTGTTTTTTTTTTTTTTGGCAGAAAACTTATAATTTGTTTTTGATAAATCATTTTTAAAACTTTGTTCAAAACTCATCAACCAACCCTTAACGTACAATCCTTTTCATCTTGATTTAGCATATCACATGACATCAGGCACCCCATGCAGCCATAACGATCAAAAGCTAAGATATATCCATAAGCATGAATGGACCACCACAAATTTTCTCACCTCCTTTGGAGTCCAAAATTGCAACTCCATTGATCCATATCAAACAAACCAAATAGCTAGTACATTTTGTTAGTTTCTGACTTTGTGTCCCTTAAACAATCACCTGATATCATACCAATTGCATGGCTTATCACTTATCAGTTCCAAGCTCACAACTTACCACCCCTTTATCATCAACTTTCACATGCCACCATTTTCTCAATTTATCTCACCTTTTCTAAACCCAGCATCATCCATGCTCCTCCACACTCAACACCTTCTTTTTCTTTGATGACTATTCGTGAGCACCATATTCCATTATTCTATCATTCCCTACCTTTTCAGACTTTTTTAAGACATCAATCTGTTAACCCATCCTTATAACCCTTAATCATTCACTAAATTATCATGCTTAACCTCGGTTAGCGTAACTTAAATACAATTTTCCTAATCCAACCAACTTAATCACATACACTCATAAATCATTATCATAGTCACATCTTATACATTACCCTTATCACCAAACATTATATTATACTATTCTTATAAATTGTAACATTAGACCATCCAACATTAAGGGGAACCAATCTCACCAAAGCTAGCAAAATAATAAAGATAGAAAGTGAATAATAGTCAAACTCAAACAAACACCCTCACATTTCCCAATTTATTAAAAATTGTCAACAACCATGCTTTCTCTTACTACTACAACCCCATCTAACTACACTACTTGTATTAATAATATTAATAATACTTCAAGTACAATTAAAAACACAAGTAGTAGCAGCCACCTACTAATAATAAGACCAACAATTGTCAGGAATCTACTTCCAACACAATTGTTGGGTTGTACTTATTTTCAGTTCAACAAAAAGGGTCATCACTCTTTTCAGTTCAGCAAAAAGGGTCATCATTATTTTCACAAAATGAAGACTTTAACTACAGAGAATCATTTAAGACATGTTGCATCATTGCCTGCTTTTCCCTCAGGTGCTGGTAAAATTCCGCAGTTAAATGCTGTGATTCTTGGAGAGGCACTTGCTTCTGAGGAAAATGACCTTGTTTTTCCTAGTGATGAGTTTTGTGCTCAGGCTAACATTCCTTCTGGTGAAAAGGTTGCTTTTTTGTACTCTCCTTTGACTTTTATGACTTGGGTTTTTGCTGTTTTTTTGGGTACATGTGTACTTTAGTTCATGTTTTGTCTTTTTTGTTTGGTTTTTGCTGAAGGTAAAAAAAGTTTGTTCTTTTTTGTTTTTTATGGTTTTTTTTTTATTTGATTGATGGATCAAATATATGAATTGCTGAGGGTATGATCATACCAGCACTAATGCACGGGATCTTATCAGAAGTCCGCAGTTAAGCGTGCTTGGGAGAGAGTATTACTAGGATGGTGACTGGTTTTTGGCTAAATTTAGGATATGCATGTTTGGTAATAATTGATGGATCAATTTATAGGAATTGGGGTACTGATGCACATGGATCAGTATGCTATGATCATACTAGCACTAATGCACATGATCCCGTCAGAACTCCGCAGTTAAGTGTACTTGGACGAGAGTAGTACTATGATGGTGCCTGGTTGCTGGCTAAATATAGGATATGCATGTTTGGTATTGATCAGTGTGTCAAATCATGTGGATTCGAAGTGTGATGATTGATGATCCTTTTCTTTCTGGTTGTGTAGTATGGGGAGATGTATAAGAGGTCAGTGGAGGATCCAGCAGGGTTTTGGGGTGATATTGCTTCAGAGTTTTACTGGAAACAGAAATGGGGAGAGACTGTTTGCTCAGAGAATTTGGATGTCAGAAAGGGAGCTGTTGACATTCAAGTAAGTGATTAATTTAAACATATGATCATTGATTGTGATTGATTAATGATCATTTCTTTGTTGAAAGTTTTATACTTTGAAGGGAACATTTTGATATTGAGAATATTCTTTGTTAACTGGACAGTGGTTTAAAGGTGGGATCACCAACATTTGCTACAACTGCTTGGATAGAAATGTTCAACTAGGCAATGGTGATAAAGTGGCATTGTATTGGGAGGGGAATGATCTGAATTGTGATGACAGTTTGACTTACAGTCAGCTCCTTGAGAAAGTTTGTCAGGTAATTGTTGATGTTATTTTTGGTTTAGTGTGAATCTGGATTTGAATGAATGAGGAGAGTTACGCCTAGGTTGATTAGGTATGTGAGTTGTAATTGATTTGATTTGGGTGTTAACAACAGCTTGCAAATTACTTGAAAGATGTTGGTGTTAAGAAGGGTGATTCGGTTGTTATATATCTGCCTATGCTTATGGAACTACCTATTGCAATGCTGGCTTGTGCTCGAATTGGTGCTATTCACTCGGTAATGTAGAACTTCTTTTGTTTATTTTAGGTTAGCTAGTTCATTAGTTTCTGACTATGTTTCTTGCGGTTGATACCTATGCCTTTATAATTTTCAGGTTGTCTTTGCTGGTTTTTCTGCTGAGTCTGTAGCCCAAAGGATCATGGATTGCAAGCCAAAGGTTGTGCTGACGTGCAATGCTGTTAAAAGGGGAGCAAAAGCTATTGTACTCAAAGACATAGTGGATGCTGCTCTTGTTGAATCAGCTAAGAATGGCATTTCTGTAGGTACATACTGAATACTTCTCTTAGGACTTGACTGTGTAGTTGAGTCTGGTATTTAACTAGGTAGAGGAAATATATCATACAGACCAAGAGCTCTTGAATTGGTAAATTTTGCAATGTAACCGGCCATTGAAAGTATTTCCTGGTATTAGCTAGCATAATTGGATGGAATAAAGGGAAATAAAACATATTTAATGAGAAGTACTCTGCAATGCTGGAACTTCAATCATTTGTTTTTCTAGTCGTTAAAATGATATGATACTGGCTAAGAGAAACTTCTCTGACCAGACTTTTGTCTTTCCTGTAATTGCTTGTTAGCTACTAAGCCTTATCCTTACCTTAAATTTCTTTCTTGATTTTGGAAAATGATGTTGATTGAATATATCAATCTTGACCATTTGAACAGATGTATGCCTAACATACGAAAACCAGTCAGCCATGAAGAGAGAGAACACCAAATGGCAGGAAGGAAGAGATATTTGGTGGCAGGTTAGAAATGTTTGCTGTGAGTAAATATAGATAAACAAGTATGCTTTCCCTGTTCTGTTATTGGATTCTTTTACCTTTATAGGATGTTTGATGTGGCTTACTGTCACTTCGTGTGCCTTTGCTCATCTGTAACTGAGAAAATGTCAAAGTACTTCCAGAGTAGTTAAATTCATGCTTTAGGAAAATGGAAAGCCAATTATGTCTCTCTCTGGGTCTTTTGGTTCCTTTTGATAAATAATTTTACCGAATTGATTTCTTTTGGTTCCTCAGGATGTTGTTCCCAAATATCCCAGTACTTGTGATGTTGAATGGCTTGATGCAGAAGATCCTCTATTCCTTCTTTACACCAGTGGAAGCACAGGAAAACCTAAGGTATCAATAGTTATTATTGTTTTTTGAGGAGTGCTGCCTTCCCTTCGACAAGTCCTTCTGGTTTATGTTAGCCGACCTCTTGGGATCAAGTCTTGTGTTGTTGGTGAGGTGTGCCCCCCCCCCCCCCCCCCCCCCCCCCCCCCCCCCCTCTCTTGCCCTGTAGTTCTTGATACTTAATCAGGTTTCACATTTGTTTCTAGGGTGTCCTTCATACAACTGGCGGTTACATGGTATACACAGCAACAACATTTAAGTATACATTTGACTATAAGCCCTCCGATGTATATTGGTAAATTTGCTACAAACCATTTCTTTCTTACAACTCTTATTCTCATCGTTATTGTTCTAATATTTGTTCATATGGTTATTGTCATCTTGTTGTTTAGTGAGCTTATGAGATTCGATGTATTTATATTGAGGACTGACAATTTTACTTGAACTTGCATATGACATAGGTGTACAGCTGACTGTGGCTGGATTACTGGGCACAGTTATGTCACATATGGCCCTTTGCTCAATGGAGCAAGTTGTATAGTTTTTGAAGGGGTAATTGTCTTCCTTTTCTTCAGCTTATTTAAAGTGATTTATGTAAAATTTTAAGTTTTCTACCTTGCATTTTTCCTTGTTTACTTTAGTCTAGCTATTTTCTAGTAGAAACTAAAGATCTAATTCAAGGTTTATATAAAAGTGTTGTTTGTAGATTGAAGTGGTTTTAATTTAGACTTCCCTAAATCTCTCGTACTACCCTAAGAAATTTGATCTATTTTGTTTCAATCTTTCACAACAAATGTTGTGAGAGTGGGTCCATGTGCTCCTTGCATGGCCTTTTATCTTCTTTAGATCTGACTACCTAATTTTAGAATGTCTTGTTGTAAGTTGGAACTTATGTGTATCAAAACTCCTTCAGCGTCATATCTCAGGAGTTGCAAAACTTTATCTGCTAATCAAGCTACGTATATATGTGCCTTTTGTTTTCAATTTCTGTAAAGAAGGCCATGAATATTGCTGATGTGCTGCCGAAGTTGGCTGTTCAGCTCATGTCATTAGTTAGAAGACAAGTTCTTTTCTGGACTGCACATATTGGAATTTAGTTCCTTGTCATTCACTTTACCCCCTAAGATGCTATTGTACACTTGAGTTTGTTTACTTAAGTCACTTGAGTAAGTGCATCACTCTGTTCAGTGTGAAGAGGGTAAAGTTGAGCTGACATTATTGTGTATTTATTATGAGGTAGCACTTTGCTAACTTATGGATAGGAGCATTACCTGGGACATATTTCAACCTATAGATAGAGAAAGGGGGAGAGGGTGAGGGAGGGAAAGGAAATTGAGGGATCTGGTTTTGCTCATTTGGTTAGCATTTTGAGATTAGAAGGGAAAGGAAGACTTTTAAAGGATGTCAAATCTATGTTACTTGTACTTGGCTACAAGTATCCGACAAGGGTATGTGACTCGAAGTGGCGATGTCAAATCAACCTCTTTTTGAAATATAACAAGGTTTTCGCTTCAAATGAAGTGTCAAGTGTCCATACCTATGAAGCCCAGACTCTTCATTTTTCCTTAAGTATCCGTGTTGGGTACTTTCCACACGGATATGGGTATGGACACGAGATACTCCATTTTAGGCTAAAAACATGCAATTGTTTGAAAAATAGCCGAGTCCGACACCCAGATATGCACCCGTGTCGGATAGGGGGTAGCGAGTCCAAGCATCATACTCCATACTCATACCTATATCCGAGCTTTGAGCAACCAACAGAGGTACATGAGGTGAAATGAGGAGTCTGGAGTGTCAAATCTTACTTTGTGTTAAAAAATAAAAAGGTCTCTCCAAATGTGGAGAGATTTGGAGGAAAAACTGAAAAAAGCTCCCATATACCCTCTTGGTTTCGTCAACCTCTTCATTCCCTCCCTCCAAAATTTTATTCTGGTGAAATGCATTTTGCTTTCCATTTTTGAGCGATCCACATTCACTGTTATACTGTATCCTAATATGAAAAGGGATAGGATCTGGAGGGAGAGGGAAAGGGAAGTGGGAGTAAAGGCTGAAGAAGTGGATTTTCAATTTTTACTCCGGTTTTCTCCACTTTTGAGAGATGAGACGTGGTTTCTGAAGGAAAGAGAGATTGACATTCCTCCATATCCGACACTCAGATATGCACCCGTGTCGGATAGGGGGTAGCGAGTCCAAGCATCATACTCCATACTCATACCTATATCCGAGCTTTGAGCAACCAACAGAGGTACATGAGGTGAAATGGGGAGTCTGGAGTGTCAAATCTTACTCTGTGTTAAAAAATAATAAGGTCTCTCCAAATGTGGAGAGATTTGGAGGAAAAACTGAAAAAAGCTCCCATATACCCTCTTGGTTTCGTCAACCTCTTCATTCCCTCCCTCCAAAATTTTATTCTGGTGAAATGCATTTTGCTTTCCATTTTTGAGCGATCCACATTCACTGTTATACTGTATCCTAATATGAAAAGGGATAGGATCTGGAGGGACAGGGAAAGGGAAGTGGGAGTAAAGGCTGAAGAAGTGGATTTTCAATTTTTACTCCGGTTTTCTCCACTTTTGAGAGATGAGATGTGGTTTCTGAAGGAAAGAGAGATTGACATTCCTCCAGATCTCTTTGCTTCCGTTCAATCTCAGTGTGCTATCCTGATGAGGCTATTAAATCTTTCCCTTTCTCAGTCTCTCTTGTCTGCTTCTTTTAATTTCTATCCAAACAAATGGTAAAAAAATCTCACAGATCTGTCATGCATAGTTAACTGTGAATAAATTCCTAGTTGGCGTAAAAAACTGTCATGCATTGTCGCTCCAAATTTCTCCACTTTATGGAATGCAACTGATCATATGATCCAGTGGCTGACTCCAATAGCTTCGTTGTATCCCAAGATTTCCTAGCCATCCAGGACATACCATTGGTAAGAGGGGGCGTAGTCCAGATTGGTTGCTTCCTAATGTTAAGAGTTATGCATCTCATTTTACTCTCAGATAATAACTTAATGGGAGGTTCCAGTTTGCTGCATTATTTCATATATTGTGCTGCAGCAAATTTAAGCCACTAGCTGATTTGGGTAAGCAAACTGACTCCCAGGCCAGGGATATGCAGGTGATTTGAGCCCCATCTGGCCACAGGAATGACCTGTATTGGCCTCAATTTGAGTCCATACTTCCATTAAAATCAAGAAACGTTGTGCCCAGCAAAATCTGAATCCCAAATGGACTAGATATGTTGATCTATTCCACCATAAATTCTACTGGACCAGAAACAGGAACATTGGATTTTGATCATGACAGTTTTAACTGGCCAGTTGTATGACCAAGTGTCTGAAGGAAATGTCCCGTCACCATGTAAAAGGGGTTCGAGTAGGATAGAATTTCCTGCAATCTGGCTTCTGGTAGCAGGAATTTCACCAAGAAAGATAGAGCGTTTTGACTCTTGAGGGATTTTTTTGAAGTGCAGAGACCTCTGAAATAGTAGAACAACTTGATGCATCAGATGAACAGATGTAAGATTACCTCTCGTGAATACGAGTCTTATGCAAAGTTAAGGTGGGATACTTCTAACTTTGCACAGCTCTGCTGGAGGTTACAATATGGATTGTGTTTCAGACTTTCGGCTCAGCAAAAATTGAGAATCTGAGACACTCTATAGAAAGTGAGTAGGACAGGAGACAAGGATCTTCCTTGCTCAGTCAGTTATCCGTTAATACAGAAGGAAATAATGGTATAACTAACGGTAGTGATAAACATACACTCCATGATCCACCTGATGATAAGATTGAGAGTCCATGTCATTTCAGCACAATTTTGTGTTATTTGAATGTTGCTTGATACAGTTGGCAGCAAGTATCTGCATCAGTATTTTTACGGCATGTTATAAATGCTTGTAGAGACCTTTAGGCAGGGCCTTTCAATGATGTTGCCCTTCTTCTTTTTATTTGTATGCTATAGAAAATACGAGTATAATAACTGTAATAATATTTACTATAAAAATAAAAATCTAAAGAAACTTAACCAGCTATATGAACACAATTTACTATGCTGCCAAAGAGGTTCAAGTATCTGATCTCTGAAAATTGTCTGTTTGGTCACTTTGTAGGCTCCAACTTATCCAAATGCTGGACGGTGTTGGGACATTGTTGACAAGTATAAAGTGACTCTTTTTTACACTGCCCCTACTTTGGTCAGATCTCTCATGCGTGAGGGTACTGAGGTAAGACGTTTGTCAACTTGTGCTTCAGGTTGAAACATGAGTGCACAGTGTCTAATAAGAATTCTATCACATCCCCTTTAACCCAGTTCCTTGGAGTTGTCTATGTTTTAATTGTGGCTATAAATGGTGGCCTTCCTTTCGGTCAAAGATCACTGCTATTATTCTGCCCCCCCCCCCCCCCTTTGGCTTTGTCTCTCTATGATCATGGTGTAGCTTTTTAAGTTATGGGCATGATATTAGTACTAATGTGCTTATCTTTTTCTGCTGCTGCTGCAGCATGTTACTCGTTATTCACGCAAATCTTTAAGGGTCCTTGGAAGTGTGGGTGAGCCAATCAATCCCAGCGCATGGAGGTTTACCATCTTTGTCTCTCTTCCAACTATAAATAGTCTGGTGATGGTCATTAAAGTAACTCTACTTGACCTTAATCTGCTCTGTTGCAGGTGGTTCTTCAATGTTGTTGGAGACTCGAGATGTCCTATTTCTGACACTTGGTGGCAGACTGAAACTGGTGGCTTCATGGTAGATATATCACCCCTCCAACTTGCTTCCTGTTTCAAGCAACCAATAACAATGAAAATTTACATCCACTACTGTGAAGTTTAATGTCTTGTCTATGTTGTCACTTTGTAGATAACTCCTATACCGGGTGCTTGGCCGCAGAAGCCAGGTTCTGCCACTTTTCCTTTCTTTGGAGTTCAGGTTATTTTTCCTAAATTTATGAATTTGTGCTCTTAATTATCTCTGACCCTCATCATTCTGACTGAGTGACTGTCATGCACATTCTGTGTCCTTTTAATTCAGCCTGTGATTGTGGATGAGAAGGGCAATGAGATCGAAGGTGAGTGCAGTGGGTATCTATGTATAAAGCACTCATGGCCTGGAGCCTTCCGTACCCTATATGGGGATCATGAAAGATACGAGACTACATATTTCAAGCCATTCCCTGGTTACTATTTTAGTGGTGATGGCTGTAGCAGGTATGCTAGCATAATGATATCTTCATCAAATTTAAAAGTTAGATTCTGAAATTGTAATTATTTTGTTGAGTTATTACCCAATTATGTGACTTTAGCGAAGTGCTTGTTAAGTAAGATGTAGGAAGATACACTTCCCATGAAATTGTATTCCCTATGTATTCTGGAAAGTGCGACTGACATAGGTACTTCCCCCCTTTTGTGGGAAGTTCTACTTCCTGCATTATTGTTAGACAAACAGGAGTGCAACTGCCTGTGTGTTTTTGGTGTTAATCAATCGAGCACCAAGTTCAACTGTAATCCTTGCTTCCTAGGCTGGACTTTATGTTACGCTCTGCTTTATGTGCTTTTCAGGGACAAAGATGGATACTACTGGCTCACTGGAAGAGTGGATGATGTTATTAATGTCAGGTATTTTTGAAATCACAATTTGTACAATTCAGCATTTACTGGACATGAAGGACCTGAACCTTTTAACGTATTAAAAAAAAGAAGAAGATGAAGGACTTGAACCTTTATAGTGTAAACACAATTTAAAACCATGTCCTCTTTTTGCGAAGTCTGAATTCGCTATGTGATGTGTGTAGTGGTCACCGTATTGGTACTGCTGAAGTCGAATCTGCCCTAGTTTCACATCCACAATGCGCCGAGGCTGCTGTGGTTGGTATTGAGCATGAGGTATTATAGAGTTCCAAATCACTTTTGGTGCTGACTATGACACCACATGCTGTACTTTCTGTGTTTTAATTTTTCAATTTTCTTTTGTGTCCTTGTGGTCAGGTCAAAGGGCAGGGCATATATGCATTCGTTACATTGGTGGAGGGGGTTCCCTACAGCGAAGAACTTCGTAAAAGCCTTATCTTAACTGTGCGTCAGCAGGTAAGTTTCCTTTCTACATGCTGCTTCTTTCAAAATTCAAACATAGGTTAAACCAGAAACGATTAGCGGGTCAGGGAATCTCTGATAAATTGTTTGGGAAATCCTCTCCGAATTTTCAGATTGGAGCATTTGCAGCTCCCGACAGAATTCACTGGGCACCTGGACTTCCAAAAACAAGAAGCGGTAAAATAATGAGGAGGATTTTGAGAAAGATTGCTTCAAGGCAGCTCAATGAGCTTGGTGACACGAGTACTCTAGCAGAGCCAGGTGTTGTTGATGAGCTTATAGCCCTTGCTGATAAATAAAAACCTGCAAATGGGGTTGTTACTATGAAACTCATACTTTTTCATGGTCTTTTAACCTCCAAAAACTAAAGTGGTTTGATGTCTTGGGAGGGAAGAGCTGTCAGAAATCTAGTGGTTCAGAAGTTCTCACTCTCATTTGACGGTGCCAGGTCATGCCGGCTGGGCTATATGGCAGTTGTTTCGTCTTGGGTCGCTTTGTATCACTACTGTCATGGATTGTGTAGCATAAGTCCATAGAAACTGAACCATTTACCTCTCTTTTTTTTTTTTTTTCCTTTTTCCCCCTTGGAGGAACGGAGCTACATTGATAAGAGTGATTCATTTGTTTGATTTGTGTCTCATATGACAATAATGATCTGTATTATCAATAAAAATTTGTTCTGTCACGTTATTTAATAAAAGTTACTTTCTTTGGAAATATTTGGTGTAGAGAACGTTGCATTTCTTTTATCAAGGACTCAAGGTGGCTGTTTGCCTGTGGGGAGGGGTTGCACATGCAAGCTGACTTATTGCTTTCATAATCAACCAAAAAGAAACTGAAGTAGATTTTTATGGAATAATAATGTCACGGAAGTAGCGAAATTGTCCTCCAGTTGGTTTGCACTTTTTTTTTTTTTCACAATCTTGAATACATATCAAAATTTGCAATGAAAGAATGCTCGGTTTTGGTAGAGCTGAGTTCCATGAGTTTCATAACTAGAGCCTATATTTTCTAACCTATCTTTTTTTTTGTTTTTTCATTGTTTATAATTAAGAAACCATATTATTGAAATGGCCAATTTATTAAAATGGAAAGAATAACGCTTCAGTAATTAGTCTCAATGGACTTATGCAGTTGTGCTACATAATCAATTGCACATTTGCACTTATAGAGGTTTTGGTGACGGGTGGGTATAATTGAGTTTAATGTTTGATAAACCATGTCTTCAGAGTCGCTAGTAAGAGCAGAAAAAATCAATTAACTTGCTCTTGAAATTGGGAAAACCAAGCTAGGAAGGAAGTCAAACCATCAGCAGACATGAAGAATGCGAACAGTTATCTTGTACTGTCAATCTGGTCTTTCCAAGGATAATACAAATAAAGGCTGGATTACTTCTGTACTTGCCGAGAGCATGTACCAACATATGCATTTAACGAAAACTCTTCCTTGCTAGTCCAATCCGAATTCCGATGTGACCTTTCAATTACTTTGGAAAGCCACAAGAATAATGTGGACTTACACTGCATATATTAATGCATGAGCTTGCAAGTCCTCTGTCTTCTTTCCGGATGAAATACACATACTTTCTGTTGTTGTACAGTAGTACATATGGTATCAAACTTTTCTAAAATTTCATTTCATATATCGATCTGAAGTATTCAATGGCTAGTTCCAAGTCTCCTCGGACAAGCGAAGATAGAATAAGCAATCTTCCTGACAATGTCACTGATAAGATCCTTAAATGCTTGCCACTGTCCACGGTCGCCAAGACAAGTGTGCTGTCAAAACATTGGAAACATAATTGGTTATCACTACCGTACCTTAATTTTGATGAGGAGTTCTGGTATGAGCTAGAGAATGAAGATGGGAGTTTTGAGTGGGAAAAATGCTATAATATCATCAGCAGTGTGCTACTCAATCACATTGGGCCCATACATGATTTCCAACTTTATATTACAGATGAAGCCAGTACCAAAAGCTTATATCTCAGTCAATGGCTGTCTTTTCTATCCAGAAATGCTGTGAAAAATATCATGTTTGACAATGGGGTAGAAAGTCTTCTCATTCCTTCTTATGTGTACTTGTGTCAGGAGTTGCTAAAATTAGATCTCAAATATTGCACTCTGAGTCCTCCACCTAGTGGTTTCAAGTGCTTTCCATATCTTCAGGTCCTCGAGCTGGTCAATGTTGAATTTACTCGGGACATATTTGGCAGTTTGATCTCAAATTGTCCCCAACTGGCTAAGTTAAGACTTGAAGAATGTATTGGCAAGGGCATGACTCATATAGTCTTAAATGTACCGAGTCTTGATCACTTGACTGTAAAAGGAGTATTCAAGTCTCTAGAGTTCCGAAATGTCCGTAGTCTTACCTACATTTCATTGGGCATACACGAAACACTGGAAACCCCTTTGACCATCGGAACATTTGATGCTATCACTGTTCTTGCAAGTTCATGTGAACTAAAGAACCTTCATTTTAGCGGTTATCTGTGTAAGGTAAATTAAGTGCACCATATATTATTGTACATTAATTTATGTTTATGTATGTGAATAATGATTTTCTTTCTCTATATTATATTTCAATAGCGAATTATTTTGTCTCCTTGAGCTAATCTCCCTTCCGCTTGAATTTACAAGTTCTTGGCTGCAGGTCGCATTAAAAGCTCTCTCCCTGTTACATATAAGCATGTTCAACGGCTATCTTTGACAGAAATAAACTTAAATGATCTTGGTGTATTCTGCTTTGTTATTGACATGATTCATAGCTGTCCCTGCACCGAAGTTCTTGAAATCAAAGTAAGTGTTACGATATACAGTATGCTGCGTGTTAGATCAGATTGTTACTTGAAAGTTCTGGGTTTTAACAAAATGTCTGGCATGCTGTTAATACATCAATGATATTTAATTATTTTTTCCCAGATTAACCCAAGCAAAGATGTCGTTGACTGCATATTTGATTCCAATGACAATTCCAAACTGACCCATCTTCTTAGGGTGGATATAATGGGCATCACAGGTTCAAGTGCAGAGCTGAAATTGATTGAATATGTGCTTGCAGTTTCGACTGTACTTGAAAAAATGGTATTGAAGGGTGGTAAAGTTGGCATTGAGTCAGAGCCGAAGATGTTAAGAAAGTTGATGGGTTTTCCAAGAGCATCTCCAAAGGCACGACTTGTTTGTTTGAAGAAATAGCTGCAATTATGTTGTTCAAGGAGCTGTCAAACATGTTATTCTATTGGTAGTAGTTAGTTACAATATCATTAGCTGTGATCACCAAAAAAAACACAATATCATTAGTTGTCCAATATATTCTGCCGAAGATTTATTCTGACACTTATTCCAACCCGGCCTATTCCTGTACTGCTTAAAGTACTTACTGCTGCAGCAATTGTCGCCATTAGTTCCTTTTGTTGTTTACAACGGTACTGGTTGGTGATTTCAGGAGATTACGACTGTCACAACTCTTTGTACCTTTTGAGTCTTTTTAGCATATTGAGCCCAATAAAGGTTAGTGAGGAGTTTTCAAGTTACTACTTACTAGATAAACTTACTAAGGACACTCCTTTGATTTACCAATGTTAGCAGCATTGCCAGACAATGGAGAATTTGCCAAACACCCTAAGCAAGCTTTCAGAGACAAATATTAGATTCCTTGGCTTAAACTTAAACCTCTGTGAGTTGTGACAGTATGAAACAATTTTCTTAAGAAGGGTGATTATTTGTTATTGGAGGAATATATAATAGATATATTAGAAGTATATTATATGATAATATTAGGAGATATTATAGAATATTATGAGGTAGAAGTTTAGGAGAGTTATTATTCTATAGAGATTGATTTCTTGTAGGAGTTGTATTGTACTCCTATATATACATGTACTCTCCCATCATTGTTGACACGAATGAACG
>CAAKMY010044142.1:0-17887 GCA_901111285.1 Corrigiola litoralis | reverse complement strand
TATATATATTTATAAAGAGGGGATGGGAGAAAAGGACCTGATAGAGGGAGAAGATAAATCCGTTGAAGTGTGCATTTATGGCTATGTTCAGGACTCCAGGCGCATTTGGATGGAGAGGAACTTGCATGTTTTTTAACGTGAACCACTCACTCGCTAGAGTATCTTTGTGGTTGAGTTGCATACTTGGTCTAGGCAGCTAGCAAATTTCACTAAAGCCCATAAAAGTCTCTTTCTGAAGGGTGTAATGTCAATATGTTACATGCTTCGCTAAGCCAACTAGTAGTACCTTCAACGTCAGAGTTTTGGTTGGCGATGTAAAATTGAACCACTTTCTTTCTTTAATGTTTATTTACATTACTTGATGGCCCTATATATGTAATAACTACCACTGAACATAATTTGAGTGATCTGTTTCCTAGTTGAGCCCTAGCCTCTTTTGAATGTTTTTATTGCTTGCTTGAAAGTAGTATGCGTAACAGGAGATCTCCATCACTTACTCATGCGAAGCTTTTGATGTGCAGGCACAACTATACCGCTTAACCGAACACTTCCTGAAGATGGCTAATCTGTCATCTATACGTCAAACTGCTACAACAGAGCTCGCTGTTGCAGATGCTGTTAATATTGAAAAGCAGCTTGCAGAGAGGTCAAACAGCAAGGTTGTGTATTTGAATCTTTGTTCGCAGGAGATACGACGTCATACAAGTTGTAGTAGTTCCTGCACTCCAGCTGAAACCGTTTCTTCAAGTCCATTACGGTTGCCTGCTGAAGGTGAGCATTCTTCGAAGCCGTCTCTCGATTCTGAAACTGAGGCAGCTCTTAGAACAGCTGGTCTTTTGTCTGATTCTCCACCAAGTAGTCCTGTCCATAAGGTTGAAGATCTTAGTGTTGGTGGTAGGCCTTTAGCAGAGGAGAAAGAGGAAGATATGGAGAATATTTTAGAAATGGATTCTCACCCAGATCTAGATATTTATGGTGATTTTGAGTATGATTTAGATGAAGAGGACTACATTGGCATCACCGCAACCAATGCCTCAACCAAGCATGCAGAAGACGGAGAGTCAAAAGTCAAAGTTGTTTTCTCCACTCTCAGTTTAAATAAAACAGATAACTCAGAAGCTAAAGAACAGGATTTGCCAAGCACATTAAGCTTGCTTGGGTGTCTTAATGATGCAAGCAGTGAAAAGTCACCCATGGAAGATAAGGTAGATGCTGTACTACTTCCTGGAGATGCCTCCCCAGGTGGTGAAGATGATGAGTTGTCACTTGCAGAGTGTGAAGAACTATATGGTCCGGACAAGGAGCCACTAATCACAAAACTTCCCATGCTGAGTGTAGCTGAGAATTTATCCGGGCAAAGTGCCAATAATCTTGACATTAGGAACTCTGACTTGGTGGTTGGTGAAACATCATCTAGCTGCTCTCAAGCTGTTGAAAATACCCAGGATGAGAAGAACACTGATCCCAAAGTTGACAAGAAAAGTGATCATACCGACTCTGTTCTTAAGAAGGTACTGCATTTTTTGTGGCTCGTTATCGTATTACTCTGGATACTTCCTTGTTTTGTTAGCCACCGGTGTAGAATGTAAATGTTACTAGTATAATTTTGTTATGATCCCTTAGCATATTTGATCTCTAGTTGTTCTGTATCGGGTGTGGATTTGAGTCCAATACTTCGAGCCCCTGACGTATGTTTATATTATGTTGGATGTAGGTAGAAGCCTACATTAAAGAGCATATCAGGCCCCTTTGCAAGAGTGGCGTGATAACAGCGGATCAGTACAGATGGGCTGTGGGGAAAACAACTGATAAAGTGATGAAGCATCACTCTAAATCCAAAAGTGCGAATTTTCTAATCAAGGAAGGTGACAAGGTTAAGAAGCTTGCAGAACAGTATGTTGAGGCAGCTAAGCACAAGGAAAGCAAGTAATATCCTATATTTTGGGGACCTTAAAAAAATAGTATCTCATATTTTCCCATGAGGCCATGACATCTTTGTACATAAAGGGCATAATTGAGCTATGAACAAGGTTTTTAGGCAACTGACAGGACGTTGTAACTTGAAATCAAACATATATAAAGGACAAACTTGATTGTTTTCGAGGGTTCCTAACACTAAATTCGTTGGCTTGTGGTTCCCAAATTTTAGACGGGAGGTTCCTAATGCATTAATTAAGGGAATGAAGACAAATTAATATTTCAGTTTTCACAAAAATGACGGTAAAAAGTGTGCTTTAAACGCAAAAAAGATAAATATTATGTATTAGGATATTAATACGATATGGATATCTAATATCCGATAATATCCAATTTTCAACAAATTACTATCCTTATCAGAGAGATCTGAAAATCGAACCGATTGGATATCCTAAAATCGGATATCTGAATTGGATTTTTTTATTATTAGATTTTAAGCCAAAAGACAACATTTTTTAGATATGTAATGTTGATGAAAACTTCCATCGTCTTGCAGAGATTATACATAGGGATAACCATAGACTAGAGGCATGTCGATGTACGCAACCTGTATATCCGATCCACTTATTCAGATCACAATGTATTTTAAATCCATCCTCATCTATGTATCCGCATCCACCAGTCCGACATCCTCAACCGACCCACTTTAATGTTTGCTTACCTCCGCATGCAACCTACCAATTTTTTCGAAAGAATTTTAATTTCTACCCACCTTCGACACCATTTATTAACAAATAATAACAACATAAATTGCATAAATGAAATTTAACTTATTAGTAACCAAGTGACTATGAATTCCATGTTTTAATAGTTCGTCTGAGGTGGAGATGGGCTGGAGGTCCGACCAAGGCGAGTCGGTGGTTTGTCAAAGGTGAGGGGGCTGGAGGTCCATTGTACTCAGAGCAAGAATCACTTGGACCCGCTTCTGCTTTTATTCAGATTATTTTAAACGAGTTCAGACGCAGATTTCATCTAAGTTGATTAAAATTTGGTTTTTAGTCTTATCAGATCAGACTCGAGTATTAATAAAAAATGATTACTATTAAGAAACAAAAATAAAACAAGTTCAAACACAACAAGATGTTTTTTTGGGGGATTTCACTATCCGGTTTAATTCGAATTCAAGCCAGGTGGAATCACTGGGACGACAAAGTCACAAACTCTTCCATTAAGTTTTAAAACTATAACATTTCCAACGTCTTGAACCTAAAACCTCTGATTAAACTAAAACAATACCCTACAAGTTATCTGAATGCTCTGGTTAAACACTGCAAGATGTTAGTACTCCCTTTCCAAACATTTTGAATTGTGATAACCAAGGCATACATTTCAAAATTACAATTCAAAAAACGTTGCCCTTTTAGTGAGGACAATGTTAATGTAAGGATGTAACATAGATGAAGGCCCACATGTCAGAGGTCATAACTCCAATGGTGATTGGTAAAGACAGTGCCAAAATTACATTAAATGTCAAAAATTCAGATAGGTTGACTCATGTGTCCCTCTCATTTTCATTTCAATGTTTAAAATGGTAACACCCAAATTTCTTACTTTTTCTGACTACACATTAATTTATTTATTTTGATATAATAATACTCCTATCATTTTCATGATTTTTTTTGGTGAGCTCCTATCATTCTCATGATAAACATCATCAAACACCACCACCATTATTATCAATCAAACACCCTCCTTTTTTCCTCCCTTTAAAAAATGCTACTAAGAAAAAGCCAACAAAAGCAAAGCATCTTGTTCCCCCTCTCTCTCCCCTCTCCTCCTAAATAATCCCCTCTTTTTCTCTCTCCTCAATATTCAAAAATAAATAAAAATAAACAAAAGATTTTCTAATTTTCTTTTGTTTTTATCCAGCTTTCATTTTCCAACAAACCCCACCAAAAGTTGTCAAACTCCCCAATTAATCTGATTACAAAGTTTCAATCTTTTTGTGTTTTTATGCTGAATAGATAATTTGTTTAAATTTTAATTCAATCTTTTTGGTCTCAAAATATTAAAGGTCCAATCTTTTTGTGTTTTTGCTTGATGGGTCTTTGTTAAAATTATAAAGTTTCAATCTTTTTTTAAAAAAATATCAAAGTTCCAATCTTTTTGAGATTTTAGCTGTTGGGCATTTGTTATAATTAACCTTTTTGGTCATGTTATATTAAAGATTGAATCTTTTTGAGTTTTTAGCTGTTGGGCATTTGTTAAAATTAATCTTTTTGGTCAAATTATATTAAAGATTGAATCTTTTTGAGTTTTTGGTTGATGGGTATTTGTTAAAATTGATAAACAGCAGATCAGAAAAAAGAGGGAGAAGAAGAAAGAGAGAGAGGAGAAAAAATGGAGGAGGATAGGATTGAATGTGTGACATCTTCAACTCCAGAGAGGCTGTATGAGGCAGATATCAATAATTATCCACAAAATTATAATCATAGTCATAATAATCATAGTCATAGTCATCAATCTGTAAAGTCAAGGAGAAAAGTTGCATCTCCTGTACTTTCTCAGGCAAATAGTGTGGTTGAGCTCCTTGAATGTCCTGTTTGTGCCAATTCTATGTACCCTCCTATCCATCAGGTTGTTGTCTTAATCAATCTTCTCTCTTGCATTTATGTAATGTTTTTTTTTTTTTTTTTTTTTGTATATTTATGATGAAAATGGTGATATGAATTTTTTTTTTTTTGTGATAGAAATGATTGAATTTTGGTTTAAATAAGAATTATTTGGAAATATGGATGGTTTGCATTATCCCTGGGATTTGTGATTTGTGGATGTTGAGATGTTGTGTTCAATTTTTGCAAATTTGGATTGATTATGTTAATGCTGGAAAGGGTAGGAAGACAATATGTTAGTATTTTGAGCTTGTGATTTGGAAAAGAGATGCTGTATTTGAGCTTGTAATGGTCATATACTCATATATCTCTTGTTGGCACTCTGGTAGAATGGTAGTTTTATGAGGGATCTTGTAAAGTTTGTAACTTTTTCAAAGGTCGATGGTTGGTAGTGCAAAATTATGGAACTTTGGTATTAGAAAGTAAGGCTTTCCAGAGCAGATTGTTGAATTAGTAAACTGACAAGTGACAACCATGTGTTGGTGGAAAATAATTGGTCTTTCAGATGTTGGTCGGAGAAGGCAGTGCCAAACATGTCTTTTTTAATTGTACAATGATTTTGGACAATATCTCCTGGTAATGATTCCAGTGAGTGACCGACGTCCATTGATTTGGTATGTTGCCTTAGGTAGGTGATTTGTGTGACCTCGTCCATATAGTTAAAACGTGATCTTTCTTGTTGCCGATAATGTTAGAAATGAGAGTTTTTCTCCATGACTCTTAAGAGCGCTTTCTTCTTATGTTTGTGTACATTTGTCTTGCATCGTCTCTTTTAGCTAGTCGCATCCTTCGAATACATGTAGGGATTCATGAGGCTCTGCTAATGGTCATTTTGGTTGTTAAATATATCTTGAAGAATAGGTTTTAGTGCTGCTTTTCTAATATATCTTCTCTACAGTGTCACAATGGACACACGCTTTGTTCAGCATGTAAAACAAGGGTTCACAATAGGTGCCCTACCTGTAGACAAGAGCTTGGGGAAATTAGATGCCTGGCATTGGAGAAGGTTGCCGAGTCTCTTGAACTTCCTTGCAGATATAGCTCACTTGGGTGCACAGAGATTTCTCCTTACTATACAAAACTTAAGCATGAAGCCCTTTGTAACTTTAGACCGTTCAGCTGTCCTTATGCGGGTTATGAATGCTCCGTTATTGGGGATATCCCTTACCTGGTTTCCCACCTGAGGGATGATCATAAAGTGGATATGCACAGTGGATGTACATTCAATCATCGTTACGTCAAGTCTAATCCCCTTGAAGTTGACAATGCCACCTGGATGTTAACGGTATGTTATTGCTGCACATATGTTTTTTGCTATTTTCCTACCTGTTATGATTATAAGTAGAACTCAGTGGCCTTGGGGACTGTTAGATGGTTGAGCACTGAATGATAATTTGTGGAAGTAGGAACTGGGAAGTCACTAATATTTGTAGGATACTTTGTGTTATGATCGATGTCCTCTGTTCAGTTAGGAATATAGTCTTGAATCCATGGACATGGATCAGGTACAGGTTTAAATATGATAGTTGGGTTTGGCTACCGCTTAGATGTTCCATCTGGTCCATCTGGTCTTGGTCTAGTTTAAAAAGTCCCAAGTAATCCGCAGCTATTTAAGTGTCGATGGGTCACCTACTATTCAATGTCCAAGAAACATTTGGTGAAGTTATTATATATTATCAATGATTATTCCCTTAATTTATACCAATGATAATTCCCTCCATGTCTGAGGTTGTTGACGGTTTTAAGTATTGGTGAAAGACAAAGCAAGTCATGAAAGATGTAAGATGATGGTTGAGAGACTGTTTTGAGGAAGAAAGTTGGCATTTTCAAATTTCAAGTGATTGTCTTTTCAACCCAAAAAGAACATAAAATGAAAAAATGAAAAGAAAATTTGTAGATCTCCTCAGAAATTGCCTCTCTGGTCTCTACTTGTTATGAGTAAGGCTGTGGACATCTAGACCTCCCAAGACCATGCATTTGTGTGATCTTCCATACTGCAGAGTGCAGAGCATGTACATAGCTTATCATCAATATTCAAAATTGCAGAGATTGGATGAGGCATGGTAGTAAATATGCGGTCCTCAAATTTCATTTATTTAATTATTGTGACAAGGTGCCTAGTCCAGGAATCAGTCCCTTAGCATCAAGCAATCACTGTAGTTGAACGACAGCATATGGTTAATATTATAGAATACTATTGGTATGGTGCAAATAGTACATGCGAGTATGCGACTGATTGGCAGGATAAGGAAGTGTAACATCAGCTTGAGGAAAGGACTATTTTTATTTTTTTTGCATCCTCTTGACCAATGTGCGAAGTTCTTATCTTGTTATTTGCTCTCTTTTTTCAGGTGTTCCATTGTTTTGGCCAATATTTCTGCTTGCATTTCGAAGCCTTCCAGCTTGGCATGGCTCCTGTTTATATGGCATTTCTTCGCTTCATGGGTGATGAGAATGATGCTAAAAAGTACAGCTATAGCTTAGAAGTGGGTGGGTATGGAAGGAAAATGATATGGGAAGGAACCCCACGAAGTGTCCGTGACAGCCACCGCAAAGTTAGAGAAAGTCATGATGGCCTCATCATCCAGCGGAAATTAGCTCTTTTCTTCTCTGGTGGTGACAGGAAGGAGCTGAAGCTGCGAGTCACAGGAAGAATATGGAAAGAACAGAATTTGGAATCTGGGGTATGTGTATCTAATCTTTGCAGTTGAAGAGCTCTTCACATAGTGATGTTCAATTTTGTTCACATCCACGATTCCTGCCCGCTGTCAACATTCTGTTGGGCGAGCCAGTGCAAAAGTGGTTACACACAGCTGTGTCCGGATAATGTATAAATGTCAGCATAATACTATTCACCCTGCAGTCTCGGGTGATACCGAAAACTTTTGTTTCCTTGCTGTCTGCCCTCTGTCCTCTGCCTGGCTAGAGTATCTAGTGGCGATTGAGGCATATGAGGCAGCTCTGTGGAGGAGAGAGCGAGAAAGAGAGAGAGAGAGAGAGCTCTACCTTTGCTGCTAATCACCCAACATTCGTGTAACAAATGAATGTAATTTGCTCAGAAAAAGGCGGATGGAGCACTGACATTCTATTTGCTTGATAAGAAAAGAAAGGAGATGTGAGTTATTTGAGAAAGTTGTTAATTCTGGAGCTACTGTGTAAACCATATTCTTCTTATCTTGTAAAATGAAAATCTTAACATCCAATGCTTCTGAGTATTCTTGCTATTTTTTGTGCTCTTGGTCACAGGAGATATAATGTGTGGAAATATTTTCATTACACTGAGGGAGTAGCTCATTGTGCGCGAAGAGCCAATTGTCCTAGTTATGTGTGGAAATACGCACATCTTATATTTGCAGTTGAGGCTTCCAATTTTGACTTTAAATTAACACAAATTAAAGGGTTTTAAATTGGCTACTTTGGGTTTAAAATGGTCATTTATATTAGTGTTAGTAAAAAAAGTGACGACTTTAATTCAACTTGCGAACCGAACTTGTTAACTTAAAATTTGACCGTCTTTTTCTAATAGATTGTGATCTTCTAATCCGATGGTTCGAGGCAACCGCTAATCTAGCATGATAAATAGGTTCACCAATTGTTTGATTCTACACTTTTGGAACGCTCTCAGGTTGATAACATGACATTCATGCATTAAAGCAGCATGATCTGGGTATCAGTGTCGGGGCCGTCCCGAACATTTTAGAGGCCCTGTGCATTTAGTGAAAATAGGCCCCTAATAAGAACAAGAGCCAACAAAGTTTTAACATAAACTAAATATTCCGAATCTATCTTATTCAAAAAAAAAAAAAAAAATCTGAATCTATGATCCACATAACACTAAAAAAAACATTGAAATCCATATTTCTAGGAGAAGGTGACCGAAAATTTCACTTTTGTATATAAGAAAAATGCAAGGGGCGGAATAAACTATAAGAGGATTGAGGAAAAAAAAAACGATGAGCATAAACACCAATATATAACATTTTAATTTTAGTTCAAAATAAAGGTACGTAGTAAATAAGGATAACATCTTCTATCTTAAAAACTAAAAATCGGTTAAAACTTCACCTAAGTAGAAACATTTATGAAGGACTTGAGATTTGAGAGTTAGACTTATTCCCTTTATCCTTCCACCATTTATTTTTGATATTATAAGTATCATATGTTGACCATCAATAAATAAGATGTAAAAATATTATAAAAACAAAAGCATTTCAAAGTATTTTTACATTCAAATCAAACAATTATAGTTTTGTAGTTTTTTTCAATTTCGTGTCATGTATTGATGGTCAAAGTATCATTTCCATGCACATAAAAAGAAAAATCGAATAAATTTATTAGGATGAAGGGAGTACATTAGGTTAAATATTACGGAGTAGCTTTTATAAAAGTAAATTACTAAAAATAAAAACTGATAAACACAAGCAAAAGAAGGAAATGTCTATGTAATAACATTTGTCATGTTATTTTGGCACGATATTATGAGACTGATCTTATTTAATAATTATATAGATAGGTAATTTTTTTTTATATATATATTGGAGCAACATTACTCATGTAGCAAGGAGGGGTATGAGGGTTGAACCCGGGATATTCTCAAGCAAATTGAGTTTCCAACCAGTGGACCAACCTTAATCCTCATAATTATATAGATAGATAGATTGTAGAAGACAATTCACACGTGGATTTTTTTTTGGTCAAATATTGTTAAAAAAATGGCTCAAGTGGTTACGAGGTTGTGGTTCAATTCTTATCAACGATTTTGAGCGCACATTTTAGAAAAAAAAAACATGTGGAATTTTTTTTGTCAAACCTTCTTAAAAGTAGAAATATTTTGGGAAAAAGGGAAGAAAAAAAATAAAAATCATTGCCTTATATTGTAAAAAGATACTCGTAAAAGATATATTAGGATAATGTCATGTAACTAAAAAAGGTGACACTAGTGAAGTCTAATGTGTAGCTGATGAATTATCTCAATTTCAATTTCAATTTCAATTTCATGCAACTATCAATTTTTGCCCATAAACCCTAATTTTAATGCAAAGTATTCATCATTAAACCCTAAAAGATGTGCACAAGGGAAGCACTTTTTCCAGCTAGGGTTTATCAACCCTTTCCAATTACCAATCTCAGAAGGTCAGGATTTTCCTCAATTAGGGTTAGTAGGAAGCAATTAGGGCATTTCAATTCATTGCAATTTTGTAGGGTTGGATTTAATTTGAGTAATTGTAGTAAACCCACATTTTTATGCAAATCAAATGATGGTGGCAATGGTGGAAATGTCAAAAATGATAGTAATTTGAGCAATTCAGATGATTTTGTGACTAGGGTATTGAAGGAAAATCCTAGCCAAGTAGAACCCAGGTTCCAGATTGGGGAAAAGGTGTATACTTTGAGAGAAAAGGAGGGTTTGAGTAAGAAAAGGTTTGATTTTGGGGTTTTTGATGTGTTTAGGAGGTTAAAGATTGGGAGAAATGAGGTTAGTGAGGTTAATGGAGGTGTGAAAATGGAGGAAGATGTGTTCTTGAAGGATATATTGAGGGAGTATAGAGGGAAGTTGTATGTGCCTGAGCAAGTTTTTGGTGCAACTTTGTCTGAGGAGGAGGAATTTGATAGGAGTTTCGAGGCGTTGCCGAAAATGAGATATGAGGAGTTTGGGAGGTTTATGAGGAGTGGGAAGGTGAAGTTGTTGACTCTTAAGGAGGAGAGTGGGATGGTGATGGGGAATGGGGTTAGGGATTTCATTGTTGAGTTGAAGGATACTCCTGGGGATAAGAGCTTGCATGTGACTAAATGGTGAGGATTCGGCTTTTTTCGATTGTGTTAGTGGCGTGGTTTTGTTTTGAGTGGTTTTGATAATGTTGTGTAGTTTTTTGGCAGGGCAATGAGGTTGAGTGCTGATCAAGCTCAGGTGGTCTTGGAGGAGTACACTGGTCCTCAGTATGAAATCGAGACTCGATTGACGGTAATTCCTGACATTTCACTTGTGATTGTAAAGTGAGGATTTTTGGACTAGGATGAGCTGAGAGTGGTAATGTCTGTTTTTGGTTTACTTGCTTTTATGTGTAAACATAGGGGTTTCCAATTTTCTTTTCGAAAATGTAGCTGTCTTATGTGTGAAACTGATACAAGCTTGGATCTTTAACCTTTCGGATTCATCACAGTGATACTGGTTTCATAGTTTAAGCAACTGAGCTGCCTGCTGTCTTTTTTTTGCTGGTGGAATCGGCTGATTCTAACTGACCCTGGGTCGTGGAATGGTCTGATAGTAAGTTGTATTTATGCACTCATGATACACGCTGTTTGTCCATCTGAACTTTGTATACGGACTGGCTTTTTCCTGTTTCATTATCTTGAAAAGTACCTCAAAGTAAGTATATTGTAACAATCAAGTCGTTAAGTTTTATCACCAGTTCACCACTGCAGGCAAGAGGCTTATGCGAGCACCAGGTCGGATGCTTCTTAACACACCCCCCCCCCCCCCCAAAAAAAAAAAAAAGGTCTCTTCTCCTTCAAGCTTACCATAGTACACTTTAGATGGACTATGATATATATGTGTCTAAATATTAGACAAGTGAAACTAATATTTTTTATTATAGGTAATACAATATATTTTTCTTTTCTAAAGAAATTTATACTTTCTCTATTTGGGCATTAGACAATTTTCATGTCTAATTTGTATAGACATAAAAAATAATTAAGAAAGCCAACAGTTCTAGACAAGAGAGGTCAATTATAATAACCCTCATGTTTTTGACATATATTTTCTTTTTTTCTATAAAACAAGGCAAAAACTCAATTATACCTTCGCCCCTATTAATGCTTCGCCCTGACAATAGTGCCTTGAGAGTTGAGACTTTGTATAGAAACAGTGAGGTCGTGGAAGTTACTGTGACCATTTCAACAAAGAAAAAAACATGTTTTACTCAAATATATGAAATTCCGAATATATATCTTTTTATACGTTGTAATTAGGTAACAACTACTTGCTATGATAAACTGATAACATAAGCGCACTGCGCACATTTGCTAGTTGCTACCCCCACGTACAAACGGAAAGATAAAAGATCAGAAACAGCAAACAGGAATGCACAAATGTACGTAACAGTACTAAAGATTTCAGCAGGGTATCTCATAACAGTAGTACAAGTAAATCTCTATATAAATCCACTTCCTAGCACCATGTAAAATACTTTGGTTAGCTCGTCCAGCTTAATATACTCACCTAGCTTTGCTTTGTCGTCCAACTCTTTTGATTGTAGAAAGGTGATCGAGCTAGAGTTATGGCACATAGGATGATAGAGCCTCTTATAGTTGGAGGTGTGATAGGAGATGTGATTGATCCCTTCAACCCATCAGTGCAAATGTATGTCACTTACAACAATAAGCAGGTTTTCAATGGCTCTGAGCTTTTTCCTTCGGCTGTCACCAATAAGCCTCGGGTAGAAATCAATGGTGGTGACTTGAGAACTTTCTTCACCTTGGTAGGTTGACTTATATACATAATTTGCTGAAGCTAATCAAAGAAGTTCTTGCCTTCCCACCAATGTCGCTTTAGCTTGGCACTATATTAGCTTGATATATGCATGTAATTGTTGTTGTTACAGGTGATGACAGATCCAGACGTGCCAGGACCAAGTGATCCTTATCTGAGAGAGCACCTTCACTGGTATGCGTCTCATCACATGTTTGACTAAAAATGAAGTCTGATAACCTTGTAGCAGAACTATATATATCATCACGATTAACTAGTATATTTGCCATCCTATTTAATTAATATCAAATAACATTGACTTATATTTTGAGAATGTTATTACTCCGTAAGTCATAAGGTTGAATCCTCTTACCCCCTTAGTCTCTACCTTATACTATCCTTGTGGTTCATATAGACAAAAAGAAAAATTAACACTCTTTTTTACACCAAAAATTTATTAAGGCCACTACCATAAATTAAGCTCAAGCTCCCGATTATAGAAACATTTGTATGATTTTACTAATTACGAAATATGAGTCTCTTTTCAATGTTATTCATTCTATTGTGGAGAAGCGTTCGTGTCTTCATTATCAAATCACATAACTACTATATTTTTTTGATAAAATGTTTTTTTTAAAGCAATAAAAGGGCGGACTATTATTCATATAAAGAAACATAATCCATGACAACAAGATCCATACTGTCTTCCAGACCACCAATCCACCCAAACCCGAGTCGAAAAATCAAGTGGCTTTCGATGCGCCCAAGCATGGGCAAGATGATTACCATCTCTACGTAAAATAGTCATGATTACCATCTCAAACTTGAAAAATCATGAGTAAACAAACTAATAAAACTAGCTATGTAAATATAAATGCTAGAACGAAACCTTAGTTGAAAACATAATATTGTCACACCAAAGAACGAGATGCAAAATGGAAAAGGGTACATGATAAGACCAACCTAGTGTTATTAAATTTTCTATAGCACCCTCTAACATGTGTATTCCGATCCTTGAAAGATAAAGGGATAGTTACAATAAGAAATCCAAGGTTCTCAATTTGAGTCACAACCCTAACATTATAGCAATTTCCTCTTATTATCAAATGATGTAGAGATCTTTAATCTTGTTTGATTAATTACTTGTCCACTTCATTAGAAGATAATAAAAGCTAAATGATGAATATATTGTTAATTTTAAGTTTTTTTTTTTTTTTACTTTGTAGCAGTTAATAATGCGGAGAGAGAGGAATCTAACAATTCAAACCTAGAACATCCCTAAACAAGTTGAACTCTCAACCATTGTGCTATTACTCCTCGTTAGTTAATTTTAAATCATTATGACTATAACATGAAAATAATAACATCTTAATTAAGTAACAACATTTATACTTAACTAGCATTAATAAGATAGACCTTTACCATAGTATTTGTAGGTGTAGGAAGAGTGGGACTATGTGACACGAGCGTTCTAATCAATGAACTTATATAGTATGTAAGTACAATTCACAAGGAAATTCATACATTAACTTCTTATGTTTACGAGGTAGAACAAGATGAATTCATCTCGGATCATGCTTTTATCTAAAAAGATTGCATAATATTGTAGATGGGAATTAAATCGTCATAAATGATAATTAGAGTAGTAATATGAAAGAAATTCGGAATAGATTAAAGAATGATTTGTGTGGTGGTTAAGGTCCGATTTCCAAAAATTATGAGCAACTCACAAACTGTTCTATCAAAACGGGAGTGGATCCGAGGAATTGAACCTTTTCAAATAGTCGTCAATGAATCCAAGAGATACTTCCTTTATTTGACCTTCTTTTAAGGAAGTTTGCTTCATAATTTCTAAAGAACGCTTTTCATGCTAGTTAATTAAAATCAAGGAGAGTTCCTCTACCAAATCGCCCGGGGAAAAAAGAGGTCTCGAGCTCCAGTTGAATCAAGAAAAGGAGGTTAGGGAGTCGCACTAAAGGCGGAGCAACAAGCCCCTAACGCAGTCAAGCCTTGTGCATCACTACTGAATACGAAGAGCTTTAAAGATTTGAACTAATATTTGACCTCAAATTATAAAAAATTAATTTGGAGCTTCAATTATAAGTCAAGTTGACCTCAATCAAATGTCCATAAGGTTTAACTTGGTCAAAATATCACCTTCTACTTATATATATTTTTTCAGATCTTATTATTGGTATTGTATTATTTATTTAGCACTTATTCATTTATTATTCAAATTTTAAAATTCAAAAGTTTAAGCTTCAAATTTTATAGGCTTTTTGGTTAATTATTAGTTTTGAGCCCACATTGTACATAACATTCGAGCTTAAAATTATTCCAAGCAAAGAAAAAGAGTTAGCTCAAGTGGTAAGAGCTATCTTACTCGATCCAATCATAAAGTTAGATGTTCGATTCTTATCATCGACTTTGTTTGCACATTTTACTGTTAAAAAATTCCAAACAACTACACCATTTAGTATGTGTTTGGTCTGGCTTTTAGAGGTGTTTTTTAATTAATCCAAAAATTATAAGCTAGACCAAACACCTTCTTTTTGAAAAAAATCAAAATGGTTTTTGAAAAACCCCAAAAACACTTTTTGACTCTTAAAAGCAGGATCACCAAATTACTACTTCTGTTTCTGTTTCTTCCAAAAGTTATTCTTCATATGAGGAAAAATCTTTTTTATTTATTCCAATATTCCATAAATACAATATTCCATTCTTCATGAGCAAACCTTTTGTATTTGTTTCAAAATTATTGTTTAGAAATAGTTTGGCCAAACACTCTCAAATTATTGAAAACACTTCTGATTTGAATTAGGGAAGTTTCGAAAAGTTTATTATAAAAAAAAATTTATAAAAATAAATCTCGAGATACGGAGCTTCTCTTTGTCTCGAGAGGAGACATTTTTAATCTTTTTCCTGACCCATTTCCAAAATAAAAAAAATACGGAGCTTCTCGATAAGGGCTGACCAAGAGTCAGCTCCTGAGTCTATGAGATGATTATTAACCGATCAATATACTCCCTCTGTCCCAACAGATAGTTTATATTTAATTAGAATATGTGAGAGGAATTAAAACCAAGTATAAACTACCTGTTGGGATATAGGGAGTAAGTTTCAAGCCTCTCATTCTTCGTAGTTGCGCTTCCCAACACTTACGAGTTGAAATTCTCATCATGGTGTCAACTGAACGAAAGCTTAAGTTATTTGTACTGAACCCATCATCCGAATCTTCGGACACTTGCTCGATTTGATAAGATCATGGTCTTTAAGTCAATGATTTATCAAGTGGGATAGATATATACTCCCATAGATATATATACTTCCTCTGATATGAATTTATTCATCGTTATTATTTTTTGAGTTGAGTTTTTTTTATCTTTTTTTTACTATCAAAAATACTTCGTTAATAATTATGAAAAGTAATTTCTTTATATTCGTATTAAAAATTACCTTCATAAAATCAAATTTATTCGATGATCACATTTATATTATGAGAGATATTTGAAAATCAAAAGCAAATCTCAAAAACAAAAACGACAAATAAATCTATATCAAAGGGAGTAGTAGTAGTGAGCGATTGTCCTCACACATTATTCAATAATATTCACATTTTCTAAAAGCAAATCTCTTATATTTTTTTACTCTTGTTTTGTTTTGTGTTGTTTGAACATGAACATATGAATATGAACATGATCAATAAATATGATGTAAGTATTTTGCATATGTTCATGTTCTAACGACACAAAACAAAAAAAAAAAGTCCAAAATACACGAACGTATGTAAGGGTCAGATAAGAGTATAAGACGGCAACTTTGTGCTTCCTTATTAAGGGACTGTTTTCCTTACTACGACCAGTCGACCACTCTAAAATAAGTAGGCTACTTGGCTCATTTGGTTGATTGCAGATGACATATTTGGCAAGGAACTCAATTTAAGTCATAATACAAGTATAGGATCTGTTTCGTTGACATTACTGATTAAGAAACATTCTAACTTCTCGAAAGGATGAGAAACCACACCCAAAACATGTGTTCATGGCCACCGCAATATAAACTGTTAGCTACAAACTCGAATAGATGAGCTTAACACATATAAACTGCAATATACTAGCAGTCAGAATGAGATATGACAAAACATTTGGGGTTTCATATGCATGTGATATTTTTTTATTTTTTTTTATTTTGATAGACAAGAAATGATTAGGCTCTTGAACCAAGAATGTAAATCCAACCTACAAAATCCTTCCTACTAAGGAGATATAGCTCAATATCCATAATTAAGAAGGGAGATATGACATGGCCCAACAACGCCAAGTAATCCGCTGCTTTTTCCTTTCTATGAGATCAACCACGTTCAAGTATATATTGTTATTTCAATCAATTCAAGGAACGGTAAATTAGAATTTAAAAGAGTTAAAGCTCATAAGAGACGAAATTTCAATGATTTAAATATCATGGATTTGAAGTTTAAACCACCTAAACTAAACCTATATAAAAGACCTCATGCATGCCACCTAAGACCTTCAAGACACATAAAGAAAGGTTAGCACCCTTTAAGAAAATATACATATCATCCAAACTGCAATATGATATAAACTAAGTTCAGTTATTGTAAAAAAAATCCGCTAATTCAAAGTCAATAATCAAAAAGTAAACTAGCTAGTAAAAGCTCATAGCACCTCAAAACTTCAAAGATTAAAACTACCCCTGCATAAAACACCTATTGACACCTATGAAAAAAGACGATCAAAACACCTAATACGACCATAGAGTGATAAGATAGTTGAAAACTAATAAGGTGACTAAAAATTGATAACTTAGCTAGCTAATTAAGTAATTGAAATTTGAAACTTGATAAGGTATATAGCCGATTTTAATATAATTGTTTGGTGGAATTTATTAAACAAGTAGCTGATATTTGACAAAATGGCATAAAAGGGATGCATAGGTGAAAAAAATATTAGAAATTTAATGGGTAGGTCTGTCATTTAGTAAGAAGTATTGGTGTAAAAGTGGCCTGATAGAATTATGATCAGTCATATTATTTTTTGTGATAAGCTATTTGTGTTACCTAAATTTTGATAATGTAAAAAAGACTTATAAGTTACTAAGAAACACTTTTAGTTTTGGTTATTTTCAACTTATAAGCTATCTGAAATGGCGTACCAAATATAGCCTAAAGGTATTACATACCATTAGACATACCTTAGATGGTTAGAGTTCATTTAATTACCTTAAATCTTTAAGTTTGGGGTCTGATAATCATCTCAATTTTATGCTTTTCTTTCAAGATGATAATAATAATAACAATAATAAACAATAACAATAACAACAACAACAATAATAATAATAAAGTTACCTTCTTTTACTATGCCAAGTTAATTATGTTCTAGTTCGTTGTCATAATAATGTATAAGTAGGGATCCTCTAAAGTTGTTAACTAACTCAATGAGAGTTTACATGTAATGGTAAAAAATTGTTTGTATCTTTTTCTTTGGGTAATTTTGACATGCGTTCCTATCTTTATGCTATCATTTATGGTAAATCCTACCACATTTATGAGAAATAAACTCTCGAAAATCCAGTACTACTATTGTATATTATATTTCTCAAAAGTATTTAACCCTAGCTGAAAAATGTGACCAATGGTGCAGGCTGGTGACAGACATTCCCGGCACAACAAACCCAACATTTGGTATGATGTGGACACTCTCTATCTCTTGTGAAGATTTTAAAACTTGTTACACTCCAAATTTGATATAGAGTTAAAGATTGACTGAAGAATATTACTCTCTCTATTTCCACCAATTCTTTACATTTG
>CAAKMY010044136.1:0-21909 GCA_901111285.1 Corrigiola litoralis | reverse complement strand
GTGATCACTTTTATTATAGTGTTAACAAAAAGTGACTGCTTTAACCCAATTTGCGACCAAGTTTAGTTTGAAATTTGACTGTCGTCTCTTTTGATAACTAGTGGCCATGTAATGCGACTACTTTGTAACAAAAAAAGAAATTGTCTTTGTATGTGTTGATGGGTTTAGGAATTAAAGTAGATAGCTTGAGTTTTTAGTTGTTTGTAGAGATTATAGTTGTCAGTAGTTTGTGTATGGCTCGCAAAGTATAGATAGTTTACTAGGATAGAGGTCATAGGTCTCAGAAGTGTCTATTTGTCTAAGACTGATTATATGACAGGGGTAAACGCAGGTCATCTCCTGTTTTCTTAAGTTCATGTTATTGGTTTCTGCCCCGTTGTGGAGAACAAAAGCACTCTAATTTCAAAAAAGATAAAGTGCCTTGTGCTTGTACTTTGTAGCATTAAGGTGCTTTGTAGCTAGCTTACCGAAATCCTTGCTTTAAATCTGTCAGCTGCTAGCCACTAGCGGATCCAAGATTGGAAATTTTGGGGTGCAATTCTACCACATTCTTACCATTTTCTATCCTTTTTTTTTAAATACAATTTTCTACCTTTGTTTTTGCTATATTTTAAAAAAATTGGGGTGCAGTTATTACTCCCCCCCCCCCCCCCCCCGGTGCTGCTAGCTAAAGCTAACGACATATGTTGGCTGTTTTTGTTTTCAATAGAGGGGGTAGCTTCTGTGATGATGTAGCATAGATTTTGAAAATGATGAAGTTTCTAGTATTTTCTAAGTAGATATTAGTCTTTCTTTTTATGTTCCACCAAATTTCACTTTTATACCTTTCGGCTAAAAAGCAAACTTGGAATGGATTGAAGTCGTAGGAATTGAGATGACGAGTTTTGATGATGATCAATAAGTGATGGTCTATTAGATATTAGGACACTATATAGGAACCAAATTAGTTGTGCGGTCTGATATTCAAGCTTTAAAGGAATTTTACGCTTTGTAAGATTTCATAATAGTTAATTATTGTGTCGGTCTATTTAATATTTGGATGCTGTATGGAAATTAGATTGTATGTGCGGCTTTCAAGTTTAAGCTTTTATGTAATTTGTGATCATAAATGATAATTTGATATGCGAGGTTACTTCTAACTGTAAGCAAAAGAATTATGATCAGCTCAACTGTGAGCTGCACAGTACAATAGGTAGAAAAATTTAAGTTACTGGTAGTTTATGATTGCCATTGGTTCAACATTGCGCTTTCAGCGTTGGGCATAGTTTGTTAATGATCGAATTTACTCTTGGCAATGCCTGGTGAAAGATTGAATTGTGATGTCATTTGCACCAAGCACTTCATCTTTTTGTGGCCTCTGTAATACGTTTGCCTGAAGTAGAGATGCCACTTGCTTCCACTAGTCCAGTATTGTTCATTATATCTACATATATTCTCAAAGCGTTTTTTTGGGAAGCATACAGAGAATATTCAATCATCACACATTTGTTTTCTCCAAATACCTACTGAACTAACGCTTAAGTAGATTAATCTTCCCAATCTTTGAGCATTAGGTTGATTGGCCTATTGCTTATTCATCTATAATCTTTTATCGAGGTGATTTGATGCGGGAGCAAAGGACTAAAATCAGAAGGGTGCCCAATTCTGTTTGTCATGTTTTCAAAGTGGAGTTGTTTGGGTCACATCTCGCCTAATATACAAAATTTTGGTCTGAAACCAATTAGATATGATAGCTAATACAAGTACCTCTCCGTCGAGGTCATTGTCCTCAAGGTGATAAGTATTAAGGGAGATAGGTTCTTTTTAAGTTGCACAATTGTAGGTCGGGCTGCATTATTTTGAGTCCAATTGTTTTTGGAGGTGAACTTTGGTCTTATTTTAGTTTTCCATATGTTTAATCACTTTCCTATAAGTTTAGTAAGAGTCCATTAAATATTTGCAAATTGTTCTAGGATTGATCTTAGGTAGAAAAGTCTAGAAACTTCCCTAAAAATGCTCCACAATATGTCTGGCAGTTTATGGTAAGATATGGTATGTTATTTAGGAGTCTTGTAGAGGGTTTAATGTGTGAACACAATTAGAGAAGTGTCCTAATTGCTTCAGGTTTGTCTATGCACAAACATGTAGCCTATAGAAGGCACACATACTTTATTATTTCAGAAGTTAATTGAATAAAATTTTCAGAGTTGACCTTTGAGTAACAACCCATAAATTTTGCTATTTACTTTTGTGTTTTAGGATCTTTTTTTCAACCTTGTGTCTGATAATTAAACAGTGATTCCTCTAGTTTGATTAGGGTGATTGAAGTTCAACTTTGGTGGTTTCAACCATTAGAAGGCTGTCTATATCTTTTTGCTCTTAAGTTTTGGGATTTAAGATCCTGGAATTATTCCTGAGAACTTGATTTCACAAAATTTATTCGAAGCTTCCGCAAACTCATCATGAATATGATGTATTATTTATCCATGTGCATTTCGTTTGGGAAGATTAAATAACAGCGAATTCTGTTGATCTCTATTCAAATTTGTTGACCGAAGATCGGTCATTATTGAACACCTATGGGTTATGCCATGTATATAGTAGAACTCTACCATTGGGCCACCAATTTCTCTTAAGAGAATCTATCTCTGATGTGTGGCTTCATGTGCCTCACTACTCTTAGTTTCCACTGCCATACTCACATTCCATAAAGTTCCTTTTTTTTTCCTTTTTTTTTTTGGTTTGGATAATGGACAATTTCAGCATTGATTTTCCAAACTACATTGTGACAAAAAAATTTCAATACAGTGAGAAATAAAGGTTTTTTTTTTCTTTCTCCAAACAACTTAATTTAATTAAAGGTTGATATGGTTTTCTAAATGTATGTTTATGAGATACCATGTTAGCACTAAAATGCATTTAAAGCTCCATTATAAGGAATTTTATTCATCCGTACACACTAAGCTCTGTTTGTGCCAGGTATGCTTTTGAGCAACGTGTTTACTGTGAGGAATTCCATGCAGATGATTCAGGTTGGAGAGAGTGTGTTACTTGTGCCAAGGTAAAATGCTCCATCATGTACCCTTCTGTACCTTCATGCACATTCCCTGGAGTTTTGGTTTTCAACTAGGCTGACTGATTGTTACGGTGTAGCGTCTACACTGTGGATGCATTGCTTCTTTGTCTTTGATTGAGTTGCTTGATGGTGGTGGTGTGAAGTGCATTGGCTGTGCGAGAAGTTCAGACTTCTATTCTGTAAGTTGAGATCATCTTTGTCCCTTTAAATTTTCCGTACTGTGTTTATTTCTAGGTGTGTTGTAATGGAAGGGCCGTTGTTATTACGAATGCCCTCTGAATTTGATTCTTCTCAGCAGTGGTGATGCTATGAAATAATCTGGAAATCACTCAGTATGTTCACATAGGCTTTCTTCAGTTGAATAAAAGTGGTTTATTTGTGCTGCAATTTTACCAAGTAGGGCTATTTTTATGACTTTCGCCTTTTTGCACAGATTCTACAAGGACGTAAATGCACGGGATCTGGACCTTGTACTGTCATAGAAAATAACTCTGGCATCGGAGATTATAAGCAAAACAATGGGATCGATGAACTTCCACTTATGAGTCTACTGAAACAAGGGGCTGCTCGTTTTCGCCCTATGGAAGCTGGAACTACATGGATCCCCAATTTAGCTCAGACTCCTATGGAATGTTTTCAGAAGGCCAGACTTGACATTTCTAGTAGTAACTTGAAAGCTAGAAATGACTCCAAATCAGTAGCTCACCCAAACCTAAGTATAACTTTGGGTGGTTCAACTGGAAGTCTCCAACCAACGTCTGGTGCAGCTGTTGACGAGAGGGAAGAGAACAAGATGTCTAATGCTTTAAACCAAGGATTTCTATCGTCCAATCTTTTGTCGACACCCACCAAGTTATCTTTTTCTCCAGCCTCTGACACAAATGCGATTATGACACCACAAATACGTGTGGCGAGGCCACCTATTGAGGGGCGAGGGCGTAATCAACTTCTTCCGCGCTATTGGCCGAGGATTACAGACCAAGAGTTGCAGCAAATATCTGGAGAGTATCCTTAATTGCTTTAAGATTTTTCGTCTTTAGACTTTACTGCATATAGTACTTGTAGCTATAAATCATAGCTTTATATTTTTCAGTTGATTGAATATCTATTTCCCTTAACTAGTTATGAAAAAGTCCAAATTGCACAATTGTTCCGTTGTTTGAGAAGGTTTTGAGTGCTAGCGATGCTGGTAAAATAGGTCGTCTGGTTCTTCCTAAAGCATGTGCTGAAGTAAGTCCATCTTATTGCCCTTAAGCTACGCTTTTTGAGTATGCTCTAGCACTCTTTTTATGCTTAACAAATTAAATTTTCTACAGGCATACTTTCCTGCTATATCTCAAGCTGAGGGACTTCCTATAAGGATTGAAGATATTAAGGGAAAAGAATGGGTGTTTCAGTTCAGGTTTTGGCCTAACAACAACAGTAGGATGTATGTTTTAGAGGGAGTCACTGCGTGTTTACAGTCACTGCAGCTGGAAGCTGGGGATACTGGTATCTTTTGTTCCTAGTCCGTTCATATGTTTTCCCAAGTGATGGTTCCTCAAGCTTTTGTTTCCCTTTTTTTAGTTGTGTGAATGCTGCCTTGATAGAATTGAATGTTACCCTGATTTTCCTTTGTTTGTTGCAGTAACATTCAGCCGTAAGGATCCTGAAGGAAAACTTGTTATGGGTTTCCGGAAAGCATCCGTCCCTGCTTCTACACAGGTATGATATCTTGTGTCAATGTTCCTGAAAAAAAAAATTCTGATATATTTTGATGCTAGAATGAGATCATTCATCATATAGTAATGATTTCTTAATTACTAACTAAGCAGGATGCTGCGTTACTTGCGAATCGTAATGCCCCCGTTCCAAGTGAATCTTTCTTGTCGGGTGTTATTGATAATCTGCCTGTCTTGAGTGGTTGCCCCGGCCTTCTTCAGCCTATGAAGGGGAGCATAACTACTCCTATGAATGGTTTGTCAAGACACCTGGACTCTGCTGCTGGTAGCAACATGTTGCATAACACTGAGAAATGTGGTGAACGAACAGAGGAAGGCATGTTGCCGCCATCAATGCCGATAATGGAAAGGAAAAAAGGTCGGAATATAGGTTCCAAGAATAAGAGGCTACTTATAGATAGTCAAGATGCTTTGGCACTTAGGTTGACATGGGAGGAGGTGCAGGGTATGCTTCGGCCTCCACAAAGTGCTAAGCCTAGTGTGGTTGTGATTGAGGATTGTGAGTTTGAAGAATATGAAGTAAGTGATTTTTGATGATTGCCTATTAAAGCTTGCTTTTGTGTTCTTGGAAAGTTCGTGTTATGATCAATATTTTCTCTCCACGATGAACATATCCTCCTTGAAGAAACATATGCTAAATTGTTTCAAACACATCGAACTTTATTTGCTGTAGATTCTTCATGATGAAATGTTTTTATTCTGTTTCCTTGATTAATATTGATGCAGTAGGATAAAGCTTCCGACCACCTGTTTTCTGGAAGAAGTGAGCACTTGACAACTTATTATTCAGTGTGTTGATGCCGCCTTGGCATCAAAGAGGAAGCAAATGAAAGAGGGAGATCTTGGGGGGGGGGGAGGGTGGCATTCTTTACCTTTGTATATGTAGGTTTGCGGAGTAACTCTTGTACGTCCAGAAGGGTTCTCAAGGAGAGAAGTCATGTGAGAGTATAGTAGTAAGAGCTCCCACCTCACTTGAGGCTGGGTAGTTTATTATGGGAATCCTCTAGGCTTTGCTATAGAGCTTAGTTAGCCTCCTTTTTACCCTCCTCGTGAACGCACAGGAGGAGGTAATCTGGGACCTGGTATTTGCCTGATCAAAGAGAAAAATTGCTCAAGAATCCATTTTTTATTGATAAAGAGCTAGGGCATTGTATATTTTTAAAGATTAGTAAGTTCATTAATTATATGTCAAAGCTGACCTCTAACTTGTTAAAAAAAAACCTGACCTCTAACTGCATTTCAAGGTATTGAACCTTTTCTTGTTTAATGTCTTGAATGTGGATCAATCTCAGTATCTTCATGTTCCATGTTGTCTGCTGTACAGGAACCTCCGGTTTTGGGGAAGAATAGTATATTCACAGCTCGCTCATCTGGGTAATTCCTAACTTTATTTATATAGTTCAGGATTTCTAGTTCTTTTCCTGATATGCAAGCACTTATTTGACAACTGAAAGTATTTGTTTCACTGATGACTGAATTTATATATTATTATTTTTAAGGCGAACTGACAATATCTTGCTTGATGTAGTCGCATTTGTGTAAATCTTTGCTCGAAAGAGATGTGTATAAATAATATTAACACGAGGTTCTGCTGTGAAAGAATGAGGGTACCTGCAGTACGTCAATCAAAAGTTTTTTTGTCATTATATTATTGGAGTATCTGATTGGGCTTGTGGTGGCACAAGAAATTTACAAACAGTTGGTTGATGACTCAGCTAATTGTTTTTCTTATCTGGATTATAATTGTCTAACCTTCCTTTCTGAATCTTCTATAATTATACTTTAGTGGTGTACGTTTTCTCTTGAAATTAATTTAAAACCCAAAGGGTTGAAGAGAAATGTTCTGAGGTTGGGAACTTTTGGAAAAACCTGAATCTTAGAATTTTGCTCTCTGCGTGTAAAGTAAACAAAAGGCGGTTTTCTTGTCTTCTCTTTCAAGTAGTTGTGTTTTGAGGGGCACCAGGACCTACATTACACAAAAAGAACAAAATAAAAATAAGAAAGCAGTATAACATGTTAGGACTTATGACATCGTTTCAGTGAATCTTCCTAAGCTGATGAGAATATGAGATGGTTGCTTACATGTTGAGGCAATTAAAGAATAGACTTTGTTACTTATATTCTGTCATTGACTTTTTCTCAATTTTCACTTTGGATTGATCGTTTAGCATTATACTATTATAGTATTTTCCTATGTAAGTTTTCACAGCTTGTTTAGTTATAGATACAATCACAGTCTTGTTTGTAAGATTTACACTTTTATGTTGCTGTTTTGACACTAAAACTCATGATTTTGATCTCATATATTCTTATTATATATTTTCACGCAACATAAAATCCAATTTGAAGTGACCACTTCACTGTGAGGTATAATGTGCCATCTTGAGTACTGTTCTTTTGGATGTGGACTATGTATTCTGATTAAAGGGAAGACAAACAAGAGAAATGTTTCTTTTATTGGATTAAACCAGATAAAGGTGTGTAGGGGATAAAAAAGTTGAATGGGACTCCGCTATTTCTTATGGAAGATGGATAAGGGAAGCTTGACCACCTAGGTTACCGAACTATGCTTTACATGAATATTTTTCGTGACAACTAAACTATGTAAGTTACTCTGCTGCTGCTGCAAATTTTTAGTGTACTTTGTTAGTCAAAGTTGGGGTGGATTCTGTAATGACAAATATTTAAGACGACATGAAGAACGCCACTCAACAAGTTATTTGCTAAGTTTGGAGGTGCTAGATTGTAGTGAATCAAGCGTCTAACTGGTAGTGGATGGACAAATAAATTTAATGCATTATCGTCGAAGAAAGAATGAGTCATTAGATGAGTATATACTTTCTCCTTAAATGAAGTAGAACCATGGTACACATTTTAGCATACGACCTGATCCATATTTTAATTGGATGGTTTCAAGAGAACTCAATCTTTGAGAAGATCAACAAATGGAGCTATAACTTATGGAGCCTTTGGGAAGATCAACATATGGAGCTATTATAGTGGCATGGTCAAAAGGTATGGGCCTAAAAGAGTGAAGTCTGTAAAGAAGTGAGTAGAGAAAGGGAATTTGAAACTAGGTACTATTACAATAGTTGAAGTGTTGGCATAGCCAAATTGATTGGATGATAGATGTGCTTTAGTGCCGAGTGCAAGAGAGGTTTCAATGACCATTCCAAAAAGGCTTGTTGAATTGTTTTAGTGTTTTTAAAGGTGATGTTTTCCTTATTTTTATAACTGATATCTTGTCTCTGTGGATAAGACCCCACTGTTCGAGTTTCCTTGCAGTTTATGTGAGACTTTCACCATAATTGTGGTCATTATTGATTGTTGATGGGATATATGGTACAAATAACCTCTTTTTATTGTCTTGTTCCATGTCGAACAGCTAGGGTCTGGTTTAAGGCTCTGTATATAGGACGGAATAGGATCTAGCATCCTGATCAGTGAAGTAATTTGGCAACCTCTTGAGTTGCGAGGTGAAAGCTTGCATGCATTTTGACCTCTTCACTAGGCTTTGTTTGTTGTGGTTTTGATCTAGTTCATTTGGTTGTACTCTTAATAATTTGTGATTACCCACAAGTGGCTCCCCCTTTTGTATATGAGCCACCCTTTCCCTTGACCTGTTTCTAACTAAATTCACGCTCCAAATCCGTGCCATAAATTATTGATGGCATTTCATGATTAAAAATTGACTTTAACCTCAAATGCGTTTAATTCAGAGTGGTGGAGCAATGGGCTCAGTGTGACAACTGCTCTAAATGGCGGAGATTACCTGCTAATATTTTACTTCCTTCGAAGTGGACGTGCGGAGATAATGCTTGGGACCAAACCAGGTTGTTAATTGATGTTTTACCCTCGTTTCTCGATTCTGATAACTTCAACCAACACACACTTATTCCTCTCCCCCTAGTACATATTCACATTGGTGGATTCTAAGAAATGTGAAGTGACATGTTGAAGTGACACATTTGAATTATTTGTGATGTAGGTGTTTCTGTTCAGCTCCAGATGAATTAGGTCCAAAGGAACTTGAAAATCTTCTGAGCTTAAGAAAAGGTATGTTGCTGTTATTGCTTCAATATTTTCTTAATAATTTAGCGTAATAGTTCAGGACTGCTAGTTAGTTTTTATCTTCACTCTTGCTGAAGTGAGTTGTGCTCGTTATTTTCACTGGTACAGTTATATTGCATGCATCTCTTGCCTGGATGTGCGCTCTATTGGTTTCTGTCATGTTTTGTAAGGGCCTGGTTAGATCAATGAGTCATGTGGCCAAGGCCATTTCTTGTCGGCTTCTGTTGCCAGAAAGTTCGTTGGGCTCTGTTTGAAGGAGTGACATACACTATAAGAACAGTTAATTTTGAGTTTAATATGAAAACTGATCCAGGAGTCTCCTTTAAGTTCCTAATGGAGTAATTTTGGGACTAAACTTACCTTCATGTTTTTATATAGTTAGGTGCATTAATTGTGAGCATTAGAGGTTCAAGATGATTAGTATAAATAGCAAAGTAATGGGTCGAAGGTGTATGCAAGCAAGCAACAAAGTCATTACTTTTAGTTTTTGTAATAGAGGTCTTTGAGAAAGCGTGTTTGGAGCTCTTGTGGTCATCTGGGTCGTGACTGGTGAGCCGTCGCACAACACCACCATATCTTTTGTTTTTTTCTTTTTTATTGTTAAACCCCGTTATTTATCCCTTTAACTATATTTTATATGTCAATTGTGCTCTCCTACTATAATACATCTCAACTTGTAAGATACTTGTCTATGTATTCCGCCTCATATTAGCAAAAGGCCATCTAAGAGCTAACCAAGTGGTTTCAGTACCCAACGGTCATATCTGCTGGTGATATTGGGGAGCCACCAACTAATGATTAGGAATTTTGGAAGCCACAAATTAATGAAAAATCCAGGAGTTTTCCTTAAGATCCTAAATGGTAATTATGGAACTAAGACCACCTTCATGTTTATTTTATTAGGTACAATAATTGTGGGCTATAGAGTTTCATGATTTGCATAGATAGCAATATAAAGACTCAGAAGTTATCTGCAAGCAAGAAACAAAATGATTATTTTGAGAGCATTAATCAAAGGACTCTAGGAAAGCTTACCCAGATTTCTGCGGGCATCACATCTCCACCATGTCTTTTTTTTTTTTCTTCCTTTCATTGTCTATCCCACTTGTGCAACCCCTTTATATAAGTTTATGATGTCAATACTAGAAAAATATCACATTCTGCTTAGTGATATTTTTCTCCACGTATTCGGCTTCATAGAAGCTCAAGGCCATCATAGAGCCAATAGGCTCGGTTAAAGGTGTTTCAGATTCAAGCTGGATGAATTTTTGTGCATGAAGCAAGAGGTGTCCTTTGCATATTTTATATGACTCTGCATTATCAGGGTGAGATGAAGCTTTCCCAGCTTGAAATAACCAATTGTGATAACAATTTTCAGTGCTCTAGTAGTTTACTTTTCCTTGAATTGTTGGAGACTTGAAATGTCCAATGTTGTATGACTATGCTTATTTCACTCCCCCCCCCNNCCCCCCCCCCCCCCCCCACAACCCCACCGTATTTTCTTTTCACTTTTAGTTCTTCTTGGGATTAGTTCATTTTGTCAAATGCAAATGATAGAAGGATTTATCTTATATATGGCAGGTGGTCTATAGTTATGATGACATGATGTAGAAGTTGTGTGGTGCTTCGACTGGATATTAAAAAGCATTACTTTTTTACTCAAAAACTGAACATCTCCTTGATACTTTTCTTCCTCTTAAATCAATTCCAATTTTGTAGATACTAGAAAGAGAAGAATGGTGATGGCTAATGGAACAATACAGGAACAAGACTCTTCTGGTCTCAATGCCCTAGCTACTGCAGTAGTTCCGGGTGATAATACGAGTGAACCAGGGACTTCATCTGCTGCAGCCACTACCAGACATCCCAGGCACCGCCCTGGCTGTTCATGTATTGTATGCATTCAACCACCCAGCGGTAAGGGGAAGCACAACTCAACATGCACATGCACTGTATGCTTGACAGTGAGACGCCGTTTTAAGACACTCATGATGAGAAAAAAGAAGCGCCAATCTGATCAGGAAGCAGAGCTGGCCCTCAAAAATCAACAAAAGGAAAACCATGATAAAGAAGACGATAAAGCTGAAGTCAGAAAAAAGAAATCACACCATGAAGGTGTGAATGACTCACAGGTGGGGCTTGCTCACGTAAAATATGACCAAGGTATGAATCCAGTTGGTGCATTAGCAGACAGTGGTAAGGGCCTCGACCTAAATTGCCATCCCTTGCGAGAAAATAGTCTGAGAATGGGGTCTGATCAAGCGACAAATCTTCTTCAGCTTGCCAGTCATCCTTTGGAGGTGTATAAGAAACAGAATGGTCATGTTAACTTGATGCCTGAGCAGCAAGCTAGCGCAACAACGCATTTAGGACAAGCTACTGAAGAGAACAAGGGGCAACATATTGAGGATCATCCTGTTTGTCGAGCTCCTCATAGCAATGGAAGCTGTGAATTTGATAACAACAAACAACATAGCAATCCTTTGTGAAACCCTCCATACCCTCCCTTTCTTTCAAGAGCACATTCTTTCATTGCTGTAAATTCCATTGTCTTGCTCATATATACTCGGACAAAGCTTTTTTTTAACAAACGGTGGAGCTGTAGGATTTCTCATCTTTTATTTTCACTGAATGTACAAATGTCAAGGCTTTTGTGCGAAGAGCTGAATCCTTAACTAGAAATATATTTGATTCCTCCAGTATGTGCATATTTAGCTTTCCATATGCCAAATTTGTATCTTACTTTGGAGTATCATTAAAAGATCGAACATAGTCTCTGGTACAACGTTAGTAGTCTTGGTCTGCTCCCCATACATTGCACCTTTATTCCTACCATAATCTCGATGTCTGATGGCGATAAAAGTTAGTTGTATATGGCAACTCCGTTTTTTTTGGCGGGGTGCATTTTCCATCTATGGTTCCTTAATTAGGGTAGAGAGGCGACAGAAGGTAAAACTTGTTAAAATAGAATAAGTAGAAAAACAGTAGTTTGTTTCGCAGTCACTATGATATCTTCACTTCTGTTTTCATTTGTCATTACTAATCTTCCATCATTATGCAGGCCTATCAATACGTTCACTTAAAATTAACGTGTAGAGAAAACATGCTCTTTGTTTAATAAATAAATTCAGTGTTGGGGACACCATTAAGAGATGGGAGATTGGCAAATAACACAAATTTCATATTCAGGTTTGACGCTTCTCAGGTCAGTCTGTTTCGGATAGAGCAAGGAACTGATGAATAACAATGCTAAACTAACACATAGTTACACTACTTGCAACACTTAGTACCACCGTACCAAAATATTCCCGGTGCTAGCATTTAGCTTCTAAAGCCACTACAAGCTGATCTATCGACTAGCAGATCAAATACAAAAGAGTGAGAGCGAGAAAGAACTAGCAAGCGTCTAAACCTGGCTCCTCCAAAACTTTGCTCGTACTCTGTCTGAAGTAAAAGGCAAGATTTTCTTCGACTATTTGCTTTCAAGACTCCCTAACAGATTGTGTTATCTCTGATACTGAAACTAGTTTCTGCTCAAAGCGTCTCAACTTCCCTGACTCTTCGAGTAAATTCAACAGGCTGAGACTTCTCTGATTCTGTCATGAAGATTCAATTAATCTCCTCCATCTCCTGGAAACGTAGTAGCACACTCTCAGATCTGGCAGATATACTCAAAAGCTTGACTAGGCTCCAGCAGATTGTGGCTGCTCCCTCTTTAGTTGTGGTTGTTCTATTCTTACTATCTTAGTACGTCTCATACACTGCAATGAAGGAAATAAAATGCAAGTGATCAAATTTTCTCTGTTAAAAGTAATACCTCCATACACGTGTTAACTTACAGTAAACAAATTGATGTTGTGTGGGTATTCAAAACTGGTTGATACTAGAACAAGATATATAAGCAGACAGAAAACGAGCTCAAATGTATACGGCATCCTGTTTTCGGGAAGAAGTTAGATCAGTGTCAAACAGAAGTGTTAACAGAGCGCATATGAGGACCCTCGGGAGCCCTTGGAAATATCAATTTCACATATTCTTTCACTGGATTCAAATAACAACCAGTCATCATACCATCCAAACACATGCATAACTTAAACAGATACTTTTCACTGCTTGCAGTTTGTCTCTACTCCATCTCAATGCACTTAACTCCAATTAGTTTAGTTGTCACACCAAACAATTGAACATTTTCTCTGTTGGACAGGAAGTATCAAATATTGACACTTTACAGAGCAAGCCAGTAGCAGTTCTTCTAAGGCCGTTCGGCAGACAACATAATCCATAACACTAGTGACATGAAACAAGTAAAACAAACTACCTATTCAGGTATCTGATGTCAAAACATGAAGTCTTTTCAAAGGCTAGTAGTCTGATGCAAAAGTAAGAATGCAATGTGGCACACAAGGTGATGTACAGGCCAAGAGAGTCAACAACTAAATTCGGCAGCTTAATGGCAAAGTGCGAGCAGCTCCATGTTTTTAGATGGGACACATCGGTAAATTACACAAGACGGATCAAATACCAGATACTTTGTAGAGCTGCAGCTCTGAAGCACACAGTCCACATGATTGCACTTTTACCAGGGTCAAACAACCAGCCAAAACTGAGTACTAGTTACATGATTCCAAAACTAATTCCATCTAGACTAAACACAAGTCTGACAGCTTCTTGAGTCAGTAGATGTACATCTACTTGTTTTAAATCCACTGTTCAGGTAAATTCATGAGATATGTATAGTCCAAGAGCGCCAACTAATTTTGGTACCAATCTTATTGCATTTTGCAACCTACATGCCTTTTACTCCTGCATCTCCCGAGCTGGGCCCAACACACAAACTAAGGGCTGGTCGGAATCTTTTTGAGACATGGTAAGGAGGATTTCAGCTGGGTCAAACCCATCTTGGGTCACTAGCGTACATATGATACACCAGGCACTCGGAAAGACAGCAGGGAAATCGGAAGTGGGAGGCACAAATAGGGGGAAACCTTCGTCCCTAATGCCCAAAGCGAGGGTTTAAACTTGTCATAAACTTAAAGTTTTTACCACTTGGACCACATAACCTTGCTCCCTCCCCCCCCCCCCCCCCCCCCCCCCCCCCCCCCAAAGTCCCCAAGGCGACTTGGAAACAAAACTGAGAACAAATAAGACCATATGTAGACAAAAATCCTACATGAGCAACTGAGAGCTAAGGCAGAGTTGCAGAAACCTCTGACTGGCAACAACGAATGCCCCTGAAAATCGTACATAAATCAAATTCTTCATTTAGAACTATGCAATACACAATCTCCTGATTTTATAAAAAAAAAACTAATTATTTTGTTCATTCACTTGCAAAACCATGCAAGTTTTTCATATTTTCTTTAAGCATTGGACAGTCAGAATGATTAGAATCTAATTTTAGGGTGTGATAACTAGGTAAAACTTGTGATAAAAGGGAAGAAAATATGGGAGGGAAAGAACTGGGTAGTATAAGAAACTATAATGAAATTTCAGCCAGACATTCTTGTCACAACAGAAAGCATAAAAATGGAAAATAGTAGATAGCAGGTAAAGACAACAGTTTTTTAAGTGAAAAAAGAAAACCTAGTGTTTGTTGTTCTCTGCAGCTTTCTCTTCCTTTCCGAGAGCTATCACAACTTTCTTTAAAATTGCTTCAGTTGGTTGGTGAGCGTTTTCAACAGCCTTTGAAATTGCTTGCCATTTCTCACCATGCTTCGGCTCTGCAGCAACACAACGTTTCAGCACATCTTTCTGATTTTCGTCAGTTCCATGCTGAAGCTCAAATTTGTAGTACAAAGCCCAGAAATCCCCAATATCTGGAGCAAATGTCACTGCCCTGTTGAGCCAGTTCCTGGCCTTGTCCACTTTCCTGTCATGCCAAAAGAGCTTGGCTACTGCAGCAATGACATGGGGATCTTGGTCACATTTTGTAATTGCATCTGTGCTCTTCCTTTTACGTTGAGGACGGGGAACCATCTCAATCTGGGAAGCCCATAAGATCCCACTGTTGGGACATTCTTGCAGAGCCTTTGCCATCAAATTATCAGCTTCTTTCGAATTGCCATGCCTGAGTTCAGCTCTAACAGCAGCAAGCCATAATTCAGGGCTCTGGGGATTCTTCTTCCGAGCCATGGTGAGAACTGCTCGAGCTTTACTCAGCCCAATCATCTTCTCTTCAAGGTTTGCCAGTGAAAGCCAGAGAGGTATACAGTGGGGGCACTTCTTAATACCAGATTCATAAGCTTCTTTTGCCTTAGCTTGCTCACCAAGCCGTTCCTGCAGCTGTCCAAGCATCAACCACAACTTGAAAAATGTGGGGAAACGTTGCAGACCTTCATCAAGCAGCCTCCTCTCCTCTGCAGTGTTACCAAGTTCTCTCTCAACAATAGCTGATTTCATCCAAACTCTTTCAGTGGCACCTCTTTCTCGGGCCTTGGCAAGGAGCATTTTCGCTCTTTCAGGTTCATGGTTTTCGAATTCTAACTTAAAAGCCGCCAGCCAAATCTCCTCAGAGATAGGAATAGCAGCATAAGCCTCTTGAAGAATGGCTCGAGCAGCAGGCACATCACCAGCAAGCCACTTCTCTTTTGCGCCCATAAGCCACAAAACTTCAGCCTGGGGAACATATGTGACTGCCCTCCGAAGCAATGCATCAAGAGATTCCCTAGTACCATGACTTTTCTCCAGCTGTGCAGCTTTAAGCCATATACCCTTCTTTGTCAAGAAGACCGAAAGAGCGTGAGCATATATAGCCCTTGCAGTTTCAACAGACCCTCGCTTCTTGCATTCTTCAGCGTCAGCGACCCATGTTCTCTTCCTGTCTTCTTCCTCCACTCCAACACCAACAGTATGCTTAACTATAGCTTGGCAAGTGACAACAGACCCAGCACGCTCAGCAGCTTCTGCTTCCTTCATCCAAGCTTCTCTGTCAACGACAACACCTTCTCTTTGCAAGGCCCGAAGACCCCTATCAATGATCTTCTCAACCATTGTGGTGTTCCCATTAGCTTCTTCTAACTTTGCAGCAGTAATCCAGATAGCAGGCTCCTTGGGGAGCTTTTCCCTGGCTCTGTTGAGAACTTTCCTGGCCATATCATATGTTTCAAGCCTAGCCAGAGCAAGCCACAGTTCCACATGCAGGGGACAGCATTCAACAGCCCTCTGAAGCAACAGCCTAGCATCCTCCTCGTTAGCAAGCTCAACAACGGCCTTCCATAGCCTCACTGAGTCAGGATTATGTTCAAGTCCCTTGCGCAACACCCTACTCTTATTCGTCTCATCTTGCTCCAGCTTAGCAGCCTGCAGCCACAACTTTACAGAACTGGGGATTTCTTTCACTCCCTTGGCAAGCACGGCCTTGGCTTCATCAGGACTTGCCAAACGGCACGCCTCCAACCATACATCCTCATTCTTCGGACACTCCTGACAACCTTTCTCAATCATAGATCTGGCCATCTTAATCTTGCCAGCAACCTCCTCCAACCTAGCAGCAGCAATCCATCCTGGAGGGTGCGAAGGGTTAGTCTGTATGATGGACTTCAACAACAATCTGGCCTTCTTAATATCTGAAATCTCTGCATCGCTTGTGATCTTCATACTCTTAAGATCAGTTAAGTAACCCTTGGGATCAACGACTGTCTGTCCAGAAACTGAATCAGATAGCCGGTCCAGTTTTAAAGACAACACAGTACCTCTACCTTCACCCACCGCAGTCAAATCAGTTGTAGGGGTTTGCGACCAAGGAGTCTCAGTCCCACCAGCCATCCTACTCTTAGGATCAAGGGCCGAAACATGCTCCTTCTCCTGCCTAGCCTTCTCAAGCAGTGTATCCGGCACAGGCACAAAACTCTCAAACCTCTTCTTCTTATTCCTCAACGAATAATCCCCAATCTCCGGAATAGCATCCCACTCCTCCGTCGACAAAGTATGCAACTTCCTCTTCAAATCAGCAAACTGCTCCGTAATCTTCGGATTCGACGCCCGATACTTCTCAATCTCCTCCTTCAACCTCGCCTCCCGCCGATCCTTCCTCCTCGAATCCATCCTCTGATCAATTGCCTCCCACACCGCATCCGCCTCCTTATCATCCTCATCATACTCCGCCGAAGCAAACAACCCAACATCATTCCCCTCAAACTCATCAAACTTCTGATTCTCATCATACCCTTTCTCCTCCGCATCCTCTTCCTCCTCCTCCTCTCCCCCCTTCCCTCTTCCTCTCCCTACCCCCACTCCAGCCGGTGCCGGCACCGCCGACGCCCCCCCAATCGTCGTCGCAGACTTATCGGGCAAATCAAAATTCGACCGCGCGGGACCAATATCCGACCGGGTCGTAAACCCGGTCGCACCACGACCCAACCCCGCCACATAATTCGGTGGCGGCTTCGAATTCAAAAATTCTAACCTACCCTTAGGCTGCACAGGAGCTTGCATACCCCCGAAAAACGGCACACTCAATCTCAAAGTCGAATTAAACCCAATACCCAACTCAGAAATCACACATAATTCATCACCAATTACCCTTTTCGACGACGATATTAAATATTGATGCTCAATTGGAACCCCCAATTTATCACAAATTCTACGTTTTAATTCACCTAGGGTTGTGCAATTAGGGTTTATGTATAAAGCTAGGGTTTTCTTATCGAATGTTGTTATATATACCATTGTTTAATTTTAATTGATTGCAGGAAAAAAAAATTTGATAATAAAGCAAAAAAAATTGAAATTAGGGTTTATGATTTAATTGAAGTTACCTGGGAAAAGAGAAAGGACGGTCGCATGGAGTGTCGAAAAGATTGCAAGTGAGTTAAGTCGGTAGTATTTATAGTTGGTAGTTGAAAATTATTTGGTTAATGTTTTCATAAAAAGAAAAAAAGAGTAAACTTGTGCCATTGGATATTTTCCTAAAAAAATCTACCGTCTATTTAGAAGTTCGGGCATGTTCTTTACACTTTTTTTTTAATTTTATTTTCAAAAAAGTTCGGATATATTCTGAGAATTTATGAAAAATTCGGAAAGTTTAAAAAGATTGAAAAAGTTTAAAAAAATTAGAATGGTGAAGTACAAAATAACACATAAATAGAAAAAGTTCTAAAAAGTTCTAAAAAAAACTAGAAATAGAAAATCCCAAAACAAACAGTGTTGAGAATAGTTACTTAGTACGTACTAGAACATTAGAATGATAACCTTTTGGATTGAAATGATCAATGGATCATATTTAACTCAATTTGAAACGAGGGTCGTCTTTGCTTTAACATAATCTATACCATGATGTGGCATTTGTTGTAATGGAATCTATACCATGAAGTTGCGATTGTATTAACATAACTATAGCATGCTCGGAGCACCATAATTTCTTTATTTTACCTTTCAGTGTAAGAAAAAGACTAAAAAGGTACAAAATATTAGGTCGGACCACATGCTAAAGGGAGCACCTAATACCTTGCCTAGAAGACTTAGCGAATTGGATAGTAAAATATTAAATTTGATAATAGAAGCTGAAACCATTGAAAGAAAATACTAAAGGGAATCGATATTGCTAAGATAAGGAAATAGTTGAAACAACTTAAAAAAAAAAAAAAAACTTCTGAAAAGATATTGGATTTTTTCATCAAGAATATAAATAAAATCTACTAACCAATAACGTAACTATAAGTTATAATTATTATTAGTATTGTTAATATCTATTATATTTCAACTGAGCAAAACTAATAAAGAGAAACGAATTAATAAAATGAATCGAGTTAGTGAACACAACTGAACTTAAATGAATTGAACCGAACTACTACAAAAATTTGAGCTAAAGTAAGCTAGTAAATTAAACTAAACGGTAACTAGAAATAAGAAATAATAAACATCATAAGAAATTAAACATTAAGACGCACCGCAGCGGACCATTAGCCAAGATGCCCTTGGTCATATTATATGGAGGTAAAAACTCAACCCTAATGTCTTCGCATTTAACTTGGTGAGCGCCTCTTAAATTGGTAGGCCCAGTAGACAGGGTTACAGGGTAACCATGCACGTAGAGGGTGAGCTCGAAAGCTCCTTTGAATTCCAAATCAGAGGCCATTGCATGAGCCAGAGAGTCCGTAAGAGTAATCTCTGTGTGCAATATTATCTTTTCGTGATGACTATCTTGGTTAAAGGGTTCAGTTTCTATCGATGCGATATACAGTCGTTTATACTCTACCTGCACAAGATCGGTGTCCCACTTTTTAACTTCATCAGTCGTCACCGAGAGAATAAGGTTCATATCAGCGCGATTTTTATCTTCGGTGAAATCTAACTCAAGAGATTCAACATTGAGTTTGAAGGGATCATGTAAATAGTCTTCCTTAAACATTGAAAAAACATATAGGTAAAGAAGACAACTACGATTAATATAGTGAACTTAGGAACCGCATCTTCACTGGCTTCACTGCAAAGTGCATCAGAAAGTGTATTCTTGTTCTTGTGTTTTGAGTTGCTGTAGTTGTTGTTGATGTTGTTAGCGTGGTTGATCAAAGGTTGCGTTCCTGCATTGCTGGAGACGGTATGCCTATATATGATTGGGTGACCAATAACAGACTCTTGGTTGTGATTCCCATAATTGTTTTTGGATGGTCTTGGATCTTGAGTAGTTGACATGGGAGGAGGAGATATTTTTGATTAAATTTAGGGCGTGTTTCAGGAGAATGATTCATGGGAGCATTTATAGGTTTAAGTGTTTCAGTCTTTCAGATGGTTTAGAAGTTAAACTACGTCCAAGTTCCAACCTCTGAGCTTTCTCTATTACCGTTTTACCCTCTATTCTGTGTGTCCTTTATTATTTCATTTTCACCCTTACCCTCTTCAACTAATGAATGGATCGTTGATTTTTTATTCCCTCTGAACGGTGCATGGCATAACAAAGAGACACTGAGATTCGACAAATTCCCAAAAGTCAAAGTACCTAATTAAAGTCAAACCCAAAACTCAATTTTGCCGCATGATATAGTATGGTATGTGTTTGAAATACTCGATCAACTTGAGAAATAAGAAAGTGTAGAATCTGTTAAAATCCATGAAACATGAATACGAATGTGTTCTACTAGTCTCTAGCTTCTGTGATATGAATTCGGATTAAACAGCATGTCAGCAACAGAGTAATCTAAGTAAAAAAAACCTCAAAGGATCTCAACTATGGCACATTGGCCGCTTTGACAGTCTTCAAAGAAATTCAACTCGATAGGTTGCTGAAGTTCAATATTCTCTTTGAGATTGTCTGTAACACTTGGTTCAACAGCATGTATGATCATTTTGAAGAAGCCTTTAGCATATTTAAAGAAGCACTTGATCACATTCCTCTCCACAGATTGAGCTCTAAATTAAAGCTGAAATGACAATACTTCAACTATCTTCAGATCTTGGAGAAAGCAAACAGGCATTTCATAATGATCATGAGCATGAAAGGGACAATTATGAGGTATGCTCAACTCTCCTTCTTCCTTTTAAACCTGAATCATGAACATAAATCAGGACGCTACAACTTACAGTAACACCAATATATTTCCAGGGAAATTGTTGCAAGAAAACTTATAACCATATGTAATGTCGAAACTTGGAGCTTGGGCGAGATTTTAAAGGGGCAAACAATGTAATCGTGAGTGGTGACCTTCAAACAAGTCAAAGTAGGAAATTTGGTAGCTAATGGGAAACATCATCATTTATTCTCTAACAAAAACATCATAGTACAGCCAAGCAGTGCAGGGGATGTATCTAACATTATTCTTCCCTAAACATATATATTTGACGGCCTGCAATTCTTGCTCTATAGTCGATGGACAAACCGTGGATTACAGCTGAAAGCATTTTTCAGTGGATTCTAAAGGATTTGCATTTAGTTGCATATTGTGTTTCCATGCTACAAAACGTGGATCACAGCTGAAAGCATTTTTCAGTTCGCATACTTCTTAGGATAAGTGATGGCGTACTTCACTTATGCCTCCATTTGTGTGTTTTTAAGTACTTTTGGTTTACTGGCTTACTGCCTTACTGGTTGCAAATTTTGAGACCCCAGAATAATCAGAGCAGAAAAAAGCCAAGGTACCATGGTTGTTGCTTAAGTGCAATTGATTAGAACTAAAATGTAAGAGATTCGGTTTTTGAGAGATGTCACAGAGTGCATGGATGAAACTGAAGCCATTTAGTGAAACAGACTATTTCTTTCTGATGGTGAACTACAAAAAAACACACAAATAAAAAAAAGTTCTGAAAAAATACAATCAAATATAGAAAAACCAAAAACAAAACGGTCTTAGTACTAGAACATTGTGAATGATAACCTTTTGGTTTGAAACGATCAATAAATCATTTTTAACTCAATTTGAAACGGGTCATCTTTGCTTTTAATAGAATCTATACCATAATGTCTCTTTTTTAACGTAACTACAGCATGCTCCCACAATACATGCATGTGGTTCCGGCTAGATTTTTTGTATCTTTTGTCAATTTTTTGTACCTTTTTATATAAAGGAACAAGAAAAATGCTAAAATGTACAAAGAAATTTAGGTTAGGAGCACATGCTCCCAGGAGCAACTAATAATTTGCCAAAAAGACTTAGTGATAGTAAAAAAAAAATTTGAATTTGATAGTAGAAGCTGAAACAATTGAAAGAAAATACTAAAATAAAGTGGAATTATTGAAAGGAATCGATATTGTTGTGATAAGGAAATAGTTGAAAGATTTTTCATCAAGAAAATAAACAAATAAACAAATAAATAAAACGATACTAACCAATAACTATAAGTTGTAGTTTTTTTTTGGTACAATAATTATTATTAGTATTATTAAGATTGTATCTATTGTATTTGAACTGAACAAAACTAATAAAGTAAAACGAATTAATAAAGTGAATCGAGCTAGTGAACACAACTAAACTTAAAAAAATTGAACCGAACTGTTACAATGATTTGAGCTAAACTAAGCTAGTAAATTAAACTAAATCGTAATCAGAAATAAGAAATAATAAAATCATATTCATGGTTACAATTAACCGCGAGACCATTATTAATGAAATCAAAGCTTTCATCATCTGC
>CAAKMY010044134.1:0-27218 GCA_901111285.1 Corrigiola litoralis | reverse complement strand
GTGTAATTGTTTACTCGATGTATATTATAATAATAATAATAATAATAATAATAATAATAATAAATATATCAATATAACTTTGGGCTTGATGTTTGTGTAGATCTCACAGGTTCATCCCCTCTTACACAATCTGGAATGACAGACTTCGTTGTTGGGCGGGTGGTTATTGATGCTGCACGGAGGAAATACGGCAAGTATAGTGCTAGATGCAAGGTTGTTGGATATGGGTTCCTTCCTTTCTCATTTTCTTCTTTAGGAGAATTGAATAAGGATGTTGTTGGGTTGCTGAAGCGGATCCGGAAGTTCTCCATGGCTCAAGATGTCGGTGCCTGTGCTGCTGCTTTTATATTTACTAGGATTAGTTTTGCTATAACTAGAGGAGTGGGGGCCCAGATTGTGTCTCGCCTCCCCTCCAATTTTGTATAAATGTTTCCTCGTTGTCATAATAATTATTATTATAATATTAATAATAATAACAATGTTTATTAATAGTCACAATACTAATTACAGTAGAAACTCTATAAATTAATACTCGATAAATTAATAAACTCTCTAAAATAATAAATTTGTCCGGTCCCAACTTGGGCCAGTTGCAAAAACAACAAAAATCGATAAGATAATAACTTTTTGGGAAACCCTTTTATGATTTTGGGTCCTAATTTTGGTCCCAAGAAAACCATAAATTAATATTTGTTAAAAATTAAAAATATAATAATTACAATTTAGTGAAACATGAATCTATAATAGTCTATTTTCCTCTAAAGCTCAAATATATTTGGAATCCCTCTATAATTGTCTATAATTTTGAAAACAAAAAGAAATCATGATATCTAATTGAGAGTAAGCTAGCATAACTGATTGATAAATCTTCTTTAATTAGAGTTCTTGACTTAGGGACTAGTAATATATGTTCCTCAAATTATTATGATTGAAAATAAATCAAAACCTTGATCACTCTCAATTATATCAACTTATCATATTGTTTCCAAAATATAGATTCAAACAAATAGTTTAGTTAAAAAAAATTGTCAAACACACTAATAACTCTTTAATTTAATAACTTCATGAATTAATAAACTTTACCGGTCCCGACAGTATTAATTTATAGAGTTTTTACTGTACACTAATACTAATATTTACCCCACATTTTCAATCTAAATTTTTCATAATAATAATAATATTGATAATAATAATATAACGACACCATAACAATCTTTATTTTTTACCAAAAAAAAAAAATCTTTATTTATTTTGCTTTGTAAAAAGAATAAAGATTAGTAAAAAATTACGGATTTTGTTAACAAAATTGGATGAATTCGAGGATATAAAACAAAAAAATAAAAAGAAAGAGAAGAAAAATAAAAAGGACACCTTTCACTTTTCCCTCTCAAAAATTCAATAGCCTGCTTTAGAACACCGCCACCGCCACCGCCACCGCCACCGCCACCGGAGCCTTTCTCAGAGTTCGTCATGGATCCAAAAAACGCTGCGGAGATGTATAAGTAAGAGTTTCCTTTTAGCTTAGTTTCTCGCATCTTATATTCCGTACTCGTGAATTGAATTATCTCTTTGCACTGTAGGCACTTGGAGAAACAGCGGGAGCTGCTTGAGGACACTCACAAGAAGATGTCTTATGAATTGCACCGACTTCAGGTCCCTTCTTTTTCCATTTCATTGTTGCTTTATTTTGATCTTATTGATTCCAAATCTATTCAAATGTTAGTAAGCATGATCTTCTTTTTAGGTAGAAGAAGAGATGCTGATGCGGAAGTTCTATGAACTCACATCTACTTTGGGCCTGATCAAAAAGGTATCTGTTTACGTTCCGTTTTGTAACTTTATAATTGTTGTCTCAATTGACCTTTACTTTCGTTTATGTAGTGGATTCTAAATTCTTATGATGATAATGGAACAATGTTGTTTTTTTGTTACATGAGCATCTTGTTTGGTATGTCTGTCAAATATCGTGATTACTCGTCGTTTTTTGGGAGGTTTTCTTCAGTAGACATGTTCAGTTTGCTAGAGGAACATTGTTAGATTAAAAGAGGGTGTGATTCTGAGCTACCTTATTGAAAAGTAATGCCATCACATGAGTAGCTCTAACTTTACTCAAAGTGTGCTTTCTTTTTCAAATGTATTTGTTCGAAATCGTAATGTTCTTTGATAGATGTGAATTATCTAGTATTGAGTTAAATTTTGGTGGTAAAGATTTCATTGGATTAGCAAGCACAAATATCTACTTGTAGGAGCTTTATCCATGCTGTATAGGCTTGGATTAAACCATCCCCCGTTTGGCTTACCGAGATCATTCTACTAGAAGATAAAGAACTCTGGGTATTATAACTAGCTGCCTGTTCCTCTGTAAGCCAATATTAGATCCATGCTACTCAAAATTTTCATTCTTTGTACTTTGGTTTTGAAATCGAGCCACCAGCGTGAAACTTTCATGATTCTTTGTCTGAAAATCATTGTTGATTGTCTAACAGTCTAAGTTTAGTTAAGGACAAAGGTTCTATTGTGTCTTTACTTCCTTTTAGTTCTACCATATTGCATTGTTGAATATGTCAATGACTAAGTTACAGAACCTAGACAATTATTGTTTTTTGTTTAATCAGACCCTTGATCTGCTTTAACATTTTGAATAAAAGACTTTCATGATTCTTTGTCTGATTACAATGATTAAACAAAAAGGCAAATTAAGGGTTTAATGATTACAATGAAGACTCTATAGGCAAGTGATTACCAAAGAACTAGAACCAGTGACTTATTAACAGTACTCGTTCTCGTGGCGGTTCAGTTGGCTCGTCTTATCTTGCTCTTTTTATGCAGAATTCTGGTGTAAAATTGTTATGGTAGCCTGCTATTCATGATCCCTCCCCTCCAATATTCCGGTTTTGAGTGAGTACTGAGAGATAACTTGAACTGATTAACTGTTTCTCTTTGTCTAGGATGATACGAAGCGATTGACATTAAATGGTGTAGAGAACGGTGAATCTAATGTGGTAGCTGATACAAGAAATGAAGAGCAGTAGTAAGTTCAGCAGAGTAACACTGATGTCATCAGGTTGTCAGTTGATTATCAGCTGCAAGAGAAAGTAGAGTGTGGTCTATACTCTATTGGATGATTATATAATAGTTTCACAATGCTAGGATAGGAAGTTTTGAGATAAACTACTACTTTGTAGCTTAATGATTGACCTTTTACAATTTTGTAAAAATGGGAATGGTCTTAGAAATTAAACATTCCTTAATTTTCGCTCCGGTATATGTGAGTGAAATCTCTTGTAAATTACTTTTTGATAACGAAAATAGTTTCAAGTACCTGCTTTCCTCATGTTTGGATGAGATATCCTCATTTGGAGTGTTTTTTAATTACTCTGTCTATTTGTCCCTCTTTTTCTATGAGTATGAGATTTGTGGCGGAATTTGGATTAAGGACTGACCTTCAGATTTGCTTTAACTATGCCAGCCATTTGTGGCCCACTATGTTAATCCCTTTTGTGCTTCAATGCTTCAAAGCTAGGTCTTAAGTTTCAACCATGTTTGACAAAAAATGACTACCAATAAGGAAAAAAATAAGTTTTTTTTACAGTGTTGATAAAATTCAACTTAAGTTTTTGATAATCTGTACAATGGATATCATAATCACCTTGCTGTAGATTTTCAAAAGCAAGAAATAAAGCGATCAAGTTTGATTTAATTTTTATTTCTAAATGGATAACCAAGAGAAATTGGCCAAGTACTATATGGGACTTTATAAAAAGGTTTTTTTTTTTTTTGACAGTAGTTTATAAAAAGGTTATTAGTACAATTTCTGATGCCGTTAGCTTAGCTAAGATGGGTACAATAGTTTTTACTTATGTAGTGATGCAGGTAGGTAAGATTTGGATAATTTAATAAGTGAAACCACTTAAATTGTGTATCATTCTCCAAATTCTTAGTGCAATCATGAATAAAGATTTGGAGTATAAATTTTGACGAAAAAACGGGTAAGGGAGACTGTCAAATAAAAAGGAGCCCAACTTAATATCACCAAATCAGAGTGGCGCAGCGGAAGCGTGGTGGGCCCATAACCCACAGGTCCCAGGATCGAAACCTGGCTCTGATAAGTTTAGAGAAAGCTTCCAGCCATTTCCTTTTTTGCTGCACATTCTTTCAGTTTATCAAAGCTAAAAGAACATTGTATAATTGCCTTGAGTTGCTTGGCTTTCTGGATTTATATCTCGTCTCAAAACAGAGATAGAGAGAGCAAGACTCAAAATCATTATCGGCATTCACATAATCTATGTTTGATTACATAGTTGATGGCCTTCAATACAGCAAGACTCAATAATGAGTACTCCGTACAAGCTAAATGTATGCTATTGAAAGTAGACATCTTGTGGATTCATAGCATCAGATTCATCTAGTAACTCATCAATCCTTCTTCATTCATGGTCTTGGTCTGTACGACATATGTAGTTTGCTTCCTTATCCCAACTTCCGAACCAAAAATGCCATTGACAATGGCAGCCAGACGCGTTCCACCTTGAGCCAGCCTTTGCTCCACGATTGGAAGCCTCGAGAGGAAGTAGTCATCTATATTAAAAAGGACAGAAAGAAATCACTGAAAGTCATTCTGTGTTAGCTGACTATTTAGACTACTATACTGAGAGTGTAGGTTAGACTCCAGAGTCTAGATTCCAGTCGAGAAAGTTCATAGACATCATGTAATCTTACAGTATAGGGTAGGATTCAGAAGAAGGGTTCTGTTATATTACCATCCAAGTGGGTTCCTGGTGTTGCATTCTTGTATGCATACTTGCAAGCCAGAGAAACACTCTCAGATGCGTACCTGCAGAAGCGGTATTTCTTCAGATAGGCACTAATATTTTTTTAACATGCACAGGGTCTTGCGGCTCAATTGGGAAAGCATATATGGGATCAGTCTATAAAATCAGAGAAGCAAGTGCACTTACTGAATAGGACAGACTGAGTTAGAGCATGATTGCCAGAATTTGATCTCATTGGACCAATCATCCTGATTGTAGTTCAAAGGAACAGAACAAGTAAGCTTTGTCAAAACGTGGTAGTCCCTGGGAACGCAAAAAGTGAAAACGGGAGAAAAAGGATGCAAAAACTGAGACATGCTGATATTCACATGAAAAGTCTAAGCAAACAGAAAAACAGATACTGCACAATGTCAAGTGATCGGCTGATATCAACAGACATTCAAAAGACTTGTTCTTCTATTTAAGAATCATCGTTCTGGTAATACATTTCAGAAATGTTAAGCTCAGTAGGCATGGCATTGGCTCAATGATAGTAATGATGTTCAACCAGACAGTCAAATTTGGAGCACTAAGTAGAAAGCAGGACAAAAGGTTAAAATGAAGGAAAACTCTGGCACGAAGCCTACCGTTATATTCCTCTTTAAAGCTTCTATCAAGTTTGTCAAATTCGAAGAATAGAACCTATCCAGGGCTGTATCGATGATTGAAGAGTCCCACACCTAAAAGAGAATAGAGAAATCAAATTTTAACCAAACATGTTACAAGACGCACATGGACAACTGACATATGTAAAATTAAGCCTGAATATTAGAATCTAAATATAAGGTAAGATATAAGCCATTCAGTGCTCCAATAAAACTACTGAATAGATGCTTTTGTCTGCAGAAATTATTAGTTTTATCTGAGAAACAGAAACAGTTACATAGTTGTATAAGAACAAGTACTTTTACACATGATTATTGCTCACTGACATAACTCTATGCGCATGACAACAACTGACAGGAATTAATAGAGAAAAGCGAAAGAGAAGTCTAAGAACTGCAACATACGCGGTGCAAGTTGGCCGACTTGTTGTACCAGCGGACTTTGATTTTATTACCGCCTAAGTCTCCACGAAATCCAACATGTAGAGGCTGCAGCCAAAGACCAATTGCAAAATTTTCAGAATTTAAGCAATCTTAGATGAAGACAAGATACTCTTAGAATGACAGTTTAGACTGTAAGAGAAAGGAGTCATATCCTTATCCTTCTATAATAGAAGAAAGAAGGAGATCAACTAACATAGCTCTTTTGTTTATGCTGATTATACGCATTGATGCACCTGTTTGTCTATTTTCTGTCTTCCGTCAATTTTCAACTTTTCACATCAAACATGTTCCTTACAAGATATTGCAACATCAAGCATATATCTGCCTTTTTACATAGTGTTTGTGTCACTCATGCACTTGCGTGAATGTGTTTACCATCCGTTCATGAACGCACGAGTGCGTTAGCCAATTAAATTCGCATGTATGTGCGTAATAGTATGTCGTCAGATTGTTTACTAGCACCATTTGATTTAGGGCCGGCTTACTCACTGAAGGTTGCGTATATCAATTCAAAAACTCGTCAGCTAACACATTTTGTGATCTAGATCAAGGGCAAGTTTCAAATTGACAGTTGATCCAAGATTTAGGTTACCTTGAACACAGGCGTTTTAAACCAGTGTTCAGGGACAGAAGCGTTCAACTATATCCGTTCTGGCTACAAGGAATAGATTACTGAGGCAGGTGTAGAAGAAAACTTTGAAATAATAATTGCTCAACATAACAGAAAAGGTTGAAGTCCTATAATAGTCTCTGTTAGAAACAAAAACAGTTTAGGTCCCAAATGAATGCTAATATGTCATCTTCATGCCTGAGTACTGCAGTAAGTAACTAACTATTAGCACCAAGCACAAATAAGGAGCGCACCTGATGAATATCACCCACAAAATGTGACAAGAACATGAGTGCTTCTGTCAAGTTATCTGCATATGACATTTCATCACGACTCATGAGTGTAAGTAATATTGGACTAGGAAAACGATGATCATACGCTTAATATACTTCATACATGTGTTCTCAGCTCCAAAGTGATGGTAAGCTGACACAAGCTGTAGTGTATAGTTGTATACTGCTCCAGTCACACATCTGTTTTTTTCATCGGCAGAATTGTGACAATCTCCTGCAGAAGGTCGAGAAACATATGTGAAACACTGTCAAGTTTATTGGATTGTGCTGATTAGTAATATAGAACTCTTTTTCAGACATTTGGGCTAGAAGGGTGTAGAATATTTGATTTCTAGTCACTTATTTTAACTTAATTTTTCTATTAAAAGTGGTTCAACATTGGGAGTTTGGGAGGATCATATTTGCACCAAGTGTAGCCATTTCCTTTCATTCAAACTTTTAAAAGCTATTGTACTCATAATAGTCAATATAACTACGAAGATGAGCTTGGTAATAGTCGATGTACGATGACAGAATGGGCACTTAAACTTACTGCCATAGTCATATGAACACATGAAATCTGGGGTGTCACAAAAATGCAATTCCTTGCTCCAGGGATAGCCCTTACGAATGTAATTCATATCAGGCCACGAACAGACAGCTGCTAGTTCACCTTCAGCAGACTCTGGCAATAATTCTTTCACGGCAGCTTTTGCAGATTCGGCAAGATATGCCTTAAACAAGCATAAGTAATGCATCTTAGATTACACAATTTTTTGTGATGTGTGTCTTAGATTACATTACATACACGGCTACACGCTTTCTTCAAAACATTTGCTCTTGCTACAAGTACCATTAAACAAATATGTAATAGCAAAGATACAGCCCCTTATATTACCATTCCCTACTAATATCGCGATTTATTCCTTGGTCTCGGAAAAACAGCCCCAGGAACCCCCGGATTTTTATGCAGCTTAATTTAGTAAGATCAGATATAGTAATAACAACAAAGCAGCCACTTTCCAGTTTCCACAGATACGAGAATGCTCTAATCTCTTCACTTGATTAACTGTATTGAGTGACTAAGAGTCTGACCGATAAATAGACAGATACACCAGACAGCCCAATTCTGTAAAAGATTTTCCCTTTGATTTTTCTACCCTTTGATGCTCAATGAATTACTAGTTGCACCACAGCACAAAGGACTCTTGTTTAATTTGTGGCTTATTGAAAATATGTCCACTAATGCAATTCCTTTTGTGAGCTCATTTGCAACAAGTTCCTCACAGCATTTTTAATGGTGAGAAACCTGCTCAAGGAGTAGAAAACACAAAAAATAATTACCTTCGCAAACATTTTACCAGCTGAAGTTGATCTAACTTTAGCGTTATGTGGAGTAGAAAACTCAAATATTTGAACGAAATCATACTACAAGGGCAAATTAATAGTACCATTGTAGGAGCTCATAAGTATATACCTCTGCTATTTTGCAGGTTGCATAATGACCATCTTGTCCCCAAGCAAGAATAGTTGGAATCAGGTGCAACAAAACAAGCACTCCAGCAGCCCAGTAGAGCTTCGACGAAGACATATCTTCTGCAGCTGTCAATGTCAAGTACACACATGGCAACAGGTTAAGACACCAACATTTGTTGTTACTATATGCATAAGACATGGACACACAAAAACAGAACTTCTAGTACTTTGCACCAACTAATAATTTAAGGAATTAGCTTATCTGAAGTCTTATATAGCTCCAAGAAATTTGGATTCATGTTGAACCTCGAGATCTTCAAAAACCCATACTTTCAGCATTTACATGACGAATTTGCAATAATCATTTAACACCATGTCTCGAGCGTAACGCTTTGGACCAATAATGTGGTTCACATGGTAAGACATTTGAGAATCTTAAATCCATATTCTATATGATCCTCGCTTTCCTCGGCAGACTACGGATTAATTTTGATTATGTTTATGTTAACGTAGTATAAAAAAGATTAATGTAAGCCAAATTCATCTACTACTTCTTGCATAAACCCAAGAGACTATTGGAAGCGTACTAGACGTCTAGCCATGCTTGTTTTTCGTGTTTGTTTATGCTTGTGGTGCACATCATGCTCTTTATATATAGAAAAAATTGCAGAAAAAGTATTTTATATGTTCGGTTTTTTGCAACTTAGTACCTTTTATGTTGTTTGTTAAAAAAAGTACCTTATTGAATCATACGGATTAAACTTTATCAAAAAAAGGATTACAATCACTCTTTTAAATAAATTGAAGACTGCTTTAAAATCGCCTAATTTTAATTTACACCAATCTTTCTAATTGAATACACCATGTGATCATGTCTTAAGCGAATTCTAGTAAAAGATACAAAAAAATTTGACACAACATAAGTAATTTTGGGACGACAAAAAACACACGCTCTTGAAAAACATACTGGTAAATAATTTTAGGACGATAAAAAGCACGACTGTACTTTAAAGAGCCCGAGATGGACTAAAGAAGTCAAAAGCAGTACGTAAACATAAGACAACACTTCCAAGTTCCAACTTGTCCCTCAGTTTTATACTCTTATACAATCATCTCAATATCCATTATCAAACTTTAGTTTAGCAAATTCCAAAAAGAAATGAAGGCAGTGGTAATAACAAGTCCAGGAGGTCCAGAAGTGCTGCAAGTTGAGCAAGTACAAGACCCTGAAATCAAAGAAAATGAAGTGTTGATCAAAGTGGAAGCAACTGCCCTTAACAGAGCAGACACCCTGCAGCGCAAGGGGTCCTACCCTCCCCCACCTGGGGCCCCACCTTACCCTGGTCTTGAGTGTTCTGGGACCATCCTCCAGGTTGGGAAGGGTGTCACTAGGTGGAGTGTTGGGGATCAGGCAAGTTACTGTGGTTGTGGTTTTAAGTTTGAGCTTTGGTTGGTTATGATCTTTTTGTGAAGTTGGAATCTTTTTGTTGTTTGATGGGTGATGATTAGTGGGTTCCTTGTGATTGAAGTTAATTTGTTAGAGCATAGAAAGCTAAAATATTTGTACCAGTTGATTGTTTTTTTTTTTTTTTTTGGTCTGAAATGTGCGCACAAAGTAGCTGATAAGAATCGAACCTCCAACATCAAGATTGGGGTGTGTTTATGATTTTGTTAAAAAGTTGGATTCTTTGTGTTTGAAGTTGATTGGTGAGAACTCAGAAAGCTAAAATGTTTGTGCCTGTTGATGGGTTTTTGATTGTATTGGGATATTAAAAAGTGTTGGGAAAGACCGTCTACTGAGTAGACAGAGCCATGCTGGCCCAAATTAAGGCATATAAATCTACAACTTGACTTGTGCTTTAGTAGATTTAGTTTGCGAGGAGTTCGTCTACTTTTATAATAAAAGTAGATGGTCTTTTCTAAGAATTTGTGTTCTGATATTACTATTGATTGATTGGGCCTTAAGAGGAACGACAGGTCAATTGCAGCAATTGGAGGACTCTACCAGATTGCACAGAATAAGAGAAAAAAAAAAAGATTACTCTGTTAGCCCTCCTAATATATTAGTGGACCAGTTTATCCTACTTTATTATTAGCAAAATCATGATAGTGTACTGCAATTGGGTGGAATCCTCCATTTGCTACAATTGACCTTTAGTTTCTCGGGCCTCAACCCTCAGCTTAAGCTTTTGATGAAGTTGGTTCTATCTCATGGTGTCAGAGCCTTGATTGATAAAGTGGTGTAGCGTTCGAATCCTAGGTGCCCAAGTAGGAGTGGGTGGTGGTGGGGGGGGGGGGAGTTACTAGGATATACCTATTGATTGGGCCTCAAGTCAACTGTCTGCTCAGGCTTCTGTTGACTTTGTGTTTAAAGTTGTTTTGTTGAAAAGCTGTAATATTCGTGTCTTTTGATGGGTTTTGGTTGGTGGGTTCTTTGTGTTTCAGTTTAATTTGAGCCATTTTATAATGATAATTGATAAGTTTGAGATTTGATGAATTTGTCAAAACTTGGAATCCTTTTTTTTTTTGTTTGATGGGTTCTTACTTCTTAGTGTTCTTGGTTAACGGTGACTATGAGCTATTTATTATATAACTTGAATAGGTTAGTGATGATGTGTGTGAGAAATAGTTATGCCGTGATTCTCTTTACAACAAAAACAAAGCCTTTAGGGCTTGTTTAGTAGAAAGAGTGTAATGTAATCACCATTTCTTCCCAAAATAGTACAAAAATGAAGCGGAACCAAGAGGAAGAGGAAATGCCGTGGAAGAAGATGTACTTAGCATTACTAGGTGATGACTTCCATTACATTACATTAGGTATTGTTTAGTAGATAGATTGTAATGTAATCACCATTTCTTCCCAATTAGTACAAAAATGAAGCGGAACCCAGAGGAAGAGGAAATGCCATGGAAGAAAATGTACTTAGCATTACCAGGTGATGACTTCCATTACATTACGTTATGTATTGTTTAGTAGAAAGAGTGTAATATAATCACCATCTCTTCCCAATTAGTACAAAAATGAAGCGGAACCAAGAGGAAGAGGAAATGCCATGGAAGAAGATGTACTTAGCATTACTAGGTGATGACTTCCATTACATTACATTATGTAATGCTCATTTCACCCCAAAAAAAAAAAAAAAAAAACCTTATGTAATGCTCATTGTTCAAGTTGAACCTATGTAACCACCAATAATCCCCTTCATGTTATTCTCCTCTCTCCCCTTCATTTTCAATCCTATATGAACTAAATACACTTCATTACATTACAAAGTTGGTTACATGCTACCAAACGTAGCCCTAATCCCAAAAGGATTGTTAAGTGAAATATTTTGGAAAATGGAAGGTGTTGGTCGATGGAAGTTTTGAACTTGTTAATTGGATGTGATAATGTAAAATCAAGGTTCTCTAGGAAACAAACTTTTCGAAATTTGAAGGGTTACTGCATAATATGAGAGTCTCATAAGAGGCACTAGGTAATGGTCTGATGATTTGGCATGATTAAGTGAATGTACCAGCATTCTGAGTATTGGTAGATATTCCAAGTGAGGATCCAATGTGATTTACCAATTCGCGGAGCACAATTGGCAATTATAGAGGAATTGAGGGATCGGAAAGTGTTGTTTAATAAGAGAAATGCTAGTTGGGGGAATGTATAGAGCTTTATCTCCTGTTTATGGGTTACTAATTCATTGGCTAATTAATATTTACAGGATGTATTTATGGTTGGAGGTTATTTAATAAAACTAGGAGTTCCCAGTTGCTCTTCCTTGGTATATACATTAGCTACTAAGAGGTTGTTTGGTTGCACATGGAAAACAAGATTTTGAAATTCCCTTGAATTACGAAAGAATGGAATTGTTTGGTTGACAAAAACATAGGAATTTAAACTTCCCATGAATTCCAAATTCCCACAAAATGGTGGAATTTACTTACGTAGGGACCCCTAGGTGATTGGAAATTCCTGGACAAATCTGATTCCTATATGCACCAAACAACTTTGGCTAAGTCACATGACATGAAAATTCACAGGAAATACAAATTCCTAGGAGTTGCAAATTACTACAGCAACCCAAACGACCGCTAAGTAACCTGTGATAGGTGACATTTTCTCTTGTTAGTGATCTGGTTCAAGAATTGCTATTGTTGGCGGTTATATTATCCATTACTTACGGAGTTTAGATAACATTTGTTTCAGAAATGGAAATATGATATGCCGGGGAATGCAGTTAGGACTCTTTGAGTTTCTTTTATCATCGCATCAACCAGTACAAATAGAAATAAATACTAAGCACAAGTTCCAGATTCCAATGGTTTTCTTTGATTTGCTTTACAAATAGACTAATCTGTATTACTAACGTTGGTCAATAATTTCTCAAGTCTATGGGTCTGACAGTTAACGACTTCTCTATACTATTTTGTATGTACTCCGTCATTTTTCCAGTTGGTGAATCTAGTGTTGTATCATGCCTGAGACTAGATGAGCATGTACGGCTCGTATTACAGTCCAACTGTCCAAGATATAAGCTGTCAGGATATCTTGACGACACCTTGTGGCTCTTTTATTCAGGTTTGTGCTCTTCTTGGTGGAGGAGGTTATGCTGAGAAAGTAGCTGTTGATGCTGGGCATGTTCTTCCTGTTCCACCAGGCGTTTCTCTCAAGGATGCTGCAAGTTTCCCTGAGGTGGCATGCACTGTTTGGTCAACAGTTTTTATGATGAGCAAACTTTCAGCAGGAGAGACATTCTTGGTAACTTTCTTCAGTATAATATTGTTCGTTAAACTGTTTAAGCTGAATATTGTTTGAAATCTAGTCATTATGCTTTTCATCTTTTCCTTTACAGTTGTGGCCGAAATCATACACATTAAAATCAGACGTGAGGTCCATTAGAACATGTATATATTATAATGTCAAAGTTGCAGAATTTACGTACTCACATGCAGTAGGAAATTTGAATATTTACATTTGCTTGAAGTCCTTCTTGAGGTCTTTTCAATCTCACTCCTACTTTTTTGGTTTAATAATTCCATTTTGAAAAGCTATGTCTTCTTACTATTTGTCTGGACTACTGACTCGATCCTATTGTATGGTTCACAGGCTAGAAAGCCTTGTGTTCCATCGGCTCACAGATATTAGCTTGAGTTTGAGATTTGATTGATCAAAAGGTTTTGTAAGGGAAATACTTCAGGGGATTACGAGTTCGATATCACCTTCTGCTCCTGCTGATTAAGGTTTTCTACTCGCTAAGACTAAATTTTTTAAGATAATGTAAACAGTTATCAAAATGCTTGGTGTCTGGGTGGAAGTGAGTGTTAGTTTTATTATGATTTCATACACTGATTCTTAAAAACCATTTGCAAGATGTGCATAACTTTATTAATGCAACCCGATTTCATGGTGTTTCTGAAAGTATCTTGGTTCTGATATTGTGAGCTAATTTTGGCGGGGACATCCTCCCAAAGTTACAGCCTATATTGCTTGGCAAAAGAGAGGCTATCTGAACCGGGAGAGTATGGGGATTTTTCGACTGTAAACTCTCGTCTCGGTCTTTTGGAATCACGTATGCAAGTTACCCAACCCATGTGGGGGTATGTGAATGACTTAAACCTTCGGAGGTGCAATTTAAAGATTCTAGGGTGTATGAGCCGAGGGACTGGGATATTGGTTTATAGGATTATGTTAGAATAAGTTTGTTAGTTGCTATCAGTCAACATGTTGTGCCTGTGATATTTAGCTTATTGATAATTAAATTACAATGTTTTAGCAAGTTCTCTTGTTGTTACTGCAAAAGTTCTATCTTTCCGAATTAGCTGGTTTACCCTCACAGACGCATACCTTGTTGGGATGTTTACAGGGTTTGCTACATCGCTTTAGGTAGCAATAGGAAGAAGAGGCCACTCATTGCTTGCTGTTTATTTGGCTGTTGCTTGTGTGACCTGGTTGGGAAGGAATATTAGGATTCACCGAAATTAAGCTTCTAATGGTTGGTGTTTGAGGATAAAGCATTATTTCTTACTTAATGTGGTCCTCAAGTGTATTTTCTGGGGTAGTTTTGATAAGATAACTAACTCAGCCTTAGTGTCTCTAGGACGACCTTAAAATACTTCGTTCCTTAATTTTTCAAAAGAAATTTTTTTCGTCATCCATATTTTTTTCTCCACGAGTTTTCAAGTGCTAATCTTAGTCAATAGTATGTAATACAAATTTTTTGTTTCTTGTTAGTTAAAAAGTTGTACCGGTGTTACGACTTAAGTTTGCAAATTGTTTAGTTATGTAGTTCTAACCTACAATTCCCTGACAAGTTACTGACCATATGTTACCTCTTGTTTGTGTTTGCCCTGTGCTGAACAATCTTATCAGGTTCATGGGGGTTCTAGTGGAATTGGCACATTTGCGATTCAGATAGCTAAATATTATGGAGCAAAAGTATTTGTCACTGCAGGTTTGGCAGATCAAATTTTATTTCTTGTCAATAGTACAACCAAATAGGTTATAACTAACCTTCTATTCTTAATGCCAGGCAGTGAAGAAAAATTGACCTTTTGCAAGGATCTTGGAGCTGATGTGTGCATCAATTACAAGACAGAAGATTTTGTTGCAAGGGTGAAAGAAGAAACAGCTGGAAAAGGTATTGTTTGTTTTCAGTTGAGAAATGGATAGTATGTGTTGGTTATAGCCTTATAGGTAATAAATTTGTTTTGTATATGTTGTTTGTATATTAGCATCCTTAGAAATTACTCTCTCCGTCCCACCCATTTTGCTCCATTTATTTTTGGACCAAAGATTAAGAAAATGGGTGGGGTAGGCAAATTGTGTGAGTGAGGTGGTGGGTCATGCTTAGAAACTGGTGGGTGGAGTATTGAAAAGGAGGGGCAATATTGTAATGTTTGAGGGAAAAACTTACCAAAAGAAGAAATGATGCAAAATCAATGGGACACCCCAAAATGGAATATGAAGCAAAATGGGTGGACGGAGGGAGTATATTTTTACTTCCTCTTTGGGGTGATTCAAAAGGTTGTTCACTTTCCTGTGATGCAAACATGCATCTGCTTTATCTTTATACTTCTTCTCTTTCATTATTTCCTCCATGCAATTGGTGTTACTTATAAGTAGGACAACTATTTTGGTGTAGGAGTGATGTGCATTTTCTTTCTATTTTAGAAATCGTTATGTAGATGTATTTGAATACCAGGTGTTGATGTCATACTGGACAATATTGGTGGGGATTACTTTCAGCGGAATATTGACTGCCTGAATTTTGATGGTCGGCTGTTTATCATTGGCTTGCAAGGTGGAGCGAGTACACAAGTGAACCTTGCAAGTTTTCTAGCGAGGAGACTCACAGTACAAGGTATGTACAACTAAAAAAAAAAGTTAAGCCTCTGGTAGAGTGGACATGGTATTTCGCTTTCTGAGAATAGTGTGATTATTAGGCAACTTCTGAAGTCTACTCAGATGGGACCTAGGATGATTGGAAGCTGAAACACGCTCTTTCCCCCCACCCTTTTGCTGATTCTTATGTTTCCCTGTTTTCATTTCGTTGGCGGTTGAGGTGTTCTGGAGTTCTCAGGGGATTTTTTTTTTTTTTTTTTTTTTTTTGGGGGGGGGGGGGGTTGGGTTCACTTTTTAGCTGAACAGCATCTTGTGTATATTCGCAATCTCTCTTAATTGATAATATAACGATTTGGAGGCTGAAGTGGATTCAGAGACCACCTGTAATATCATGTTGTGTTCTATCATCAATGTGTTAATGACGAGAGTGAGCTGAAATTATAGGTTTGAGAAACATGCAGTCTCTCTGCGTAGAAGATATGAAATGGACGGAAATATAACAAAAAGAAAAGCACCACCTTTGTGAATGTGCTGGAATTGGATGTTTAAACAGAACAGATGCGTTTTATGTATATGAAATGACTTCCAATTCCACCGCTGATACTAATTAAAGTAAGAGGTCGTCCAACCGTATCAATAGTTAAATCATTATCAAGTCTGCCTTCTACACACTATGCTTGGTAATCATACGTGGAAGGTTGTTTTAACTGTTATGTAATTCTATGTAATCTGTATCTTCAGGGGCTGGCCTGCGCAACAGAAGTCCCGAGAACAAAGAAGTCATAGTCAAGGAGGTGGAGAAGAATGTTTGGCCTGCTATCATAGCCAACAAGGTAAAACCTGTTGTTCACGAGTACTTTCCTTTGTCGCAGGCAGCAGAAGCCCACCAGCTTATGGNNAAGCACATCGGCAAAATATTGCTTGTGCCATGAATCCATGATAGTGAGAAATCATGGTTGTAAAATTGTTATAGCCCAACTCTTGTATAATGAGCTGAGCAGATATAACTGAAACCAGACGTATGAGTGCCCTGTTGACTTCATACCTTTGCTCTTGTATGTGTATCTGAATATGTTCTGAAATTTTCCAATGTCAATAATTTTCAAATAGGTGGGCCCTGCAAATTATTTTTGGTCTTTTATGATGAGTTACCGTGGTATTAGTCTCTTATGATATCGTTCAATTTTAAGTTAAAATTAGAAGTGGTCACCATACGGCTTAAAATGGTCACTTTATGATCATCTTAACAAAAATTGACCACTGCAAGCCTAATAATGACCGATATAAACTAAATAATGATTTGTGCTAAAAGATAAGATTCATGAGTTCCAATTTGTTATGCTAATGAAATTACTTGGTCAAATTCGCTAATGAAATATTTACCTGAATTACTTGGTCAAATCCCCCTTAATTACCTAAATATATACCAAATATATTTAGACAACTCGCTAATTAAATTACTTGATTTAATCCACTACCGCTAATGCAACTTGGAACCCATTGTTTGCCAAAAATAACCAATTAGCTACACAAGATATTTTTTCGGGATTGGCTGGAGGCGGCTGATTGGTGGCCGGTATTGGGGGTGGGCAAGGCGGCTCGTTGGTGGTGGTGGAGAAGAGTGTTTAGTAGGTGGGGTTATTTTGATAATAATACCATTATTTTTTTATTTTGCTGTATTTAGGCTTGACTTGTGGTGTACTTAAGTATTAAGGTATCTTAACAAGCTGTATGATTCTTAAATTTGGCGTGATTGAGCTCTACAATTCTATGTTTTAAGTTTTTAGCTATTTGGAACATGGGAATGGTTGTTTTCATTAAATAAAACGATACCTACCCTTAATCAATCTACAGTCTCAATACAAGTTTGATAATTCATTATAATAATAACATCATTTCTCATGTGCTCCTATATCATGGTTTTATGCCACAGCTACATACTAAGAATATTTGCAAACATAGCTTCTAGAGTCAAGGCAATCATGAGAGCATGTACAATGGGAGTTTTGGGAAGAGAATCAATTTTGTCTTTTGAGATCACTCTCTTTCCTTAAGAGACCCACAAGATACTCATCAAGTCTATTGGGCTACAATGGTAGAGTATTTTGTAAAGCTCCAAAACTACGTAATTTTGTACGATATCAAACAAGTTAAAAATTAACAAAAAATGCTAGTTGGTGGATACCACACAAGATACTCTAGGAAAGTCTCTTCCTGTGGAAACTTTGGTAAAGTCTCTTCCCCAACTCTTGCTAAGAGCCCCTCCAAGAGCCCCATTGTAAATCAAGAGACCCAATTTTGGGTTTCTTGTTGAAGAGAGAGAAACCTAAGAAACTTTCAAGCTACCCTTCAAGAACCCCCATTGTACATGGTCTGAGTTAAATCTTCTCGTGTTCGAGTCAAGCAAAGTTGTACTCAGTGACCAACTCAACTAACTATCATCCGTATAAACTTAGTAATTGTTTACATGATTGCATATGATCATGATCTAAATTAACTTTAATCAACCATGCCTAAGTTGTTTTAGTTAACAAAATTATTAGTAAAAAAGCAACGACATATGGTGTGATAGTTGCTCAACCAGTCCCATAACCATGTGGTCAAGATTTAATCCTTGTCTATGAAAATAAAGTACAGTTCTTAGCGAGCCCTTAACCTTTCAGCGAGCACCCGCGATGATAAATTAATAACTTATTTTAGGCGGCGACTCATCTCTTGGACCTATTCTCCTCGCGATTTACTTATATTATAGAAAATAGCTTTTTTTGTTAAAAAATGCCTTAAAAGCTTTAAAATTTTGCAAATAACTACCTAATACTCCCTCCGTCCCACTTGGTTGTTATCATTTGCAAGTGGCATGCGAGGGGAAATTTGAACAAATGATAAGAATCGAGTGGGACGGAGGGAGTATAATCTTTTTTGCCAAAACTACCTAAAATATACATTGTTTTTTTTGTAAAATAATACCAACTGGCAGATTCCGTCCAAGTGTTAAATTTTCATCAGAAAAATGCCCAAAAGCCTCAAAAGTTTTCTTCTTCATTTAACTGCCACTATACTTTCTAAAAAACAAGAAAAATACTTGTTTGATCTCACACAATGATGATGATCACAATTATGAAATCCCCCCACTTCATCACATCCATCAGTATCAAAAAATTATATATCAATCTACAAAGAAATTTCCAACCTAGAAAGTCGACATCTCATTCCCCCATCCTATCTCTTCCCCTACCGAGATCCAACGACAAACCAACTCCACCCGTTCATATGCAAAGAGTGTAAACCAACCCATGAATCCACGATGCCCAGCAACGACAAGTTTATCCTTGGCACGAGAACGAATACGGTTGCGACCACAAATCCGAAAATATTGACACTATCACAAGTAAACGGGTCAATCCGGAAAAGGTCTGGGAGGGAACGATTTTTGTGCAAAATAATGGAGATGTTGATCTCGAGTTCTTCGAAGAGAGGGGGTTCGTTGAGGTTAAGGGGGAAGGAGGAGGAAGTCATGGCGTGAGTCTTGAGCTGCTAGAAAAAAGCGAGTGAGGGCGTGAGTGGCGTGATTTACGACGGGAGTTGTGGGTGGGGGAGAGTGGTGGTGTGGGGTTTAATTAGAGTTTTCTGTGGTTTTGGGGAGGTGGAGGTGGGTGTCAAGGAAAAGAGAATGGAGGTGGGATAAAGGCGAATGAGGGTTTAATTTGAAGCGTGCAAATCACGTGAACTTGGATGGAATCTGTTAATTGGTAGTATGATTTTACAAAAAAAAAGTTGTTTCTAGGTAGTTTTTAACAAAAAAAATTATACTCCGTATTAGGTAATTGTTAGCATAATAAGGTAGTTTTTAACCAAAAAAAGGCCAGAAAATATCTAAAAAGTTCAGAAAAACATGTATAATTCAGAAGGTTCAAAAAATAAAATCAAAAAGTTAAGAAAAGTATAGTAAAAAATCAGAAAAAAGTAAATTTATATATAAAAAAATTTAAAACAGTAAGGAAATTATAGTAAAGTGCACGTTCCATGCGAGGCCTTGACCATGCTGCACACCAACTCTTATTAATTGTACTTTGCATACACACTACTCCCTTCATGTGGTCTGTATAGTCCAAGATCACATTTGTCACTTAAAAACCCAACAATCATTGCAACCATCTAATTCTGCTAAAACCCAAGTAAGTTCATCATCTCAATCTTTCAGCGTAGTCTAAATCTTTTTGTAGATTTCCTTAGTTTTAGTGATATCTTACTCTTGCTGCAGATTACAGTCAATGGAATGTAGAAAAAAGTCAACTGTCTTTCATTTGGTCCGAAGATTGAATCTTTATTTGTGGATTGAGTTACCCTTTACTTGGTTTTGCTTAAATTTCAGCTCTTTTTGCTTTGATTTGCATTTTTTTTTTTGTTTTCTGGGATTTTTGGATGTTGTGTGCTTTACTTGTCACTTGGTTTTTCTGGTTTTAGTGATGTTTATTGTTTATCATATGCTAAGTTGATTTTTTTTTGTTTATTTTGTGTTTAGTGATGTTTATCATATGTTTAGTAAAGTGGTTAGAGCTCTCTTACTCCGATCATGAGGTTGGGGTTCGATTCAGACCAAAAAATAATAATTGTTTGTTCTTTCAGATTTTAGTGATGTTTATCATATGTTTAGTCAAGTGATTGGAGCTCTCTTACCCCGATCATGAGGTTGGGGGTTCCATTATTATCAGCGACTTTGTGCGCACATTTCAGACCCAAAAAAAAACCTTGTTCTTTTAGATTTTAGTGATGCTTATCATATGCTTAGTTATATTTTTCTGTTCTAATTTGTGGATATGTGGATCAAAATTCGGATTTGTGAGATGTGGAGAGTAAATGTACAAGATTGCGAGGAGCGAAAACAGGATTCCTGTAGCCTGTAGGAGTGGATTTTTCCACATTGGTTGGATTTTTCCACATTGGTATGATTTAGATCAAATACTTCAGTTAAGTAAGATTAGGGATATGTGCAAGAGTTGGCTTGTGTATATAAGTGATCATACAAATTCTAGGATGAAGGTATAAGTGGTCATGAGTGTGGCTGATGAGAGGGACAAACAAGGTAGCTAAAATGACATCTTGTTGTAGAAAATTGAGGGAGAGGAAATGTATTCATGTAAGTTATGTAGTGTCTGTATACTGTTATAGTCTTGTTGGTGTAAATACTTAGGCATATAGGTGTACACAGAGTCAAGGATAATTTGATCCTGCAGCTTCCCTGGGACCAAAAGTGTTACTGATTTTGATACAATGTGCAAATTATTCAAAGCAAGTAGGATTGTACATGGTGCTTCAGTTGTGCTGTTTGGCTAGTTATTGGAGGATGATTATATCTAGGCTTGCTTTGTCAACTAACTTCCACACTGTATGTTTCGTTTGGACGAGTTATATGTGTTGGTGCATTGTCTCTCTTAAAGTCCACTCCATCAGCACAGCTCACTTGCTATTATCATTTTCCTATAAATAAAAAAACAAAGGCTTTCCCTGATTCCCTCATTGAAGGTCAATAAAAAATCGGATTACATTGCCTTTCGTGTAGCAGTTTTATATCTATCTACCTTGAGACTAATTTAGCCTCTATTTTGCAGGTTGACATCCGATTTTTCATCAACCGTTAAGATGATTGACATAACTAACATGAATATTGGGGAACTTATCATCGTAGGCTGTGGAATATGTGTGCTCCTGTCAGTGCTATTTACCGTACAGCTCCTGTCACAGCATCTGTTTTACTGGAAGAACCCTAAGGAACAGAAGGCTATCATCATCATTATCCTCATGGCACCCCTTTATGCTACTGTCTCTTACATTGGTTTGTTGGATTTTCTTGGTAGTGAGGCATTTTTCACGTTTCTGGAATCGATCAAGGAATGCTATGAGGCCTTGGTATTTTCCCTGCTCATTTATACCATCTTGTCATGGGATTTATCTGCTGAATAAATCTCAACTAAACTTCCAACACTTTTATGTGTAGGTCATTGCTAAATTTTTAGCATTGATGTACAGTTACCTGAATATATCCATCAGCAAAAACATTGTACCAGATGGAATCAAAGGAAGAGAAATTCACCATTCATTTCCAGTGACACTTTTTCAGGTGTGTCCATTAGTTGTTGTCTAATATTCTCAAATAGCACATATGTGCAATTTACTCCGGCTCCTGATAGCTAGCTCGCGTAGTTCCGTAAATTAGTATTTGATTGACACCCTAGTGATTTCTTGAGCTTGATTGTGTAAATATGAGGTTAACCTGGCTTGGTAAATGCAGCCGCACACCACCCGTCTGGATCATCATACACTGAAATTGCTCAAGAACTGGACATGGCAATTTGTCATTATCCGCCCAGTTTGCTCCCTCTTGATGATTGCCTTCCAACGTCTTGACTGGTACACCTCTCCTGTCAGCTGGTTTTTCACTATCATCCTCAACGTCTCCGTGTCGCTGGCTCTATATTCTCTGGTGGTGTTTTACCATGTTTTCGCCAAGGAATTGGCACCACACAATCCACTTGCGAAGTTCTTGTGCATTAAAGGCGTTGTCTTCTTTTGCTTTTGGCAGGTAATCTTTTACGTTTTTGTTTATTGTTCATATAGTGTCCAAATGATTGCATTAGTAGTAGAAATAGTCCAATCGAAGGACCAAAAAGAAGCCACAAGAATCATTGAGTCCTATGAACTGTACATTGCAGAGCAATACATGTATAATAATAGTCAAGGTCAATTTATGCTTTCTTGCTAATTCTCAAGTTTTAACCGATCACAAGGAGCTGAAACAATCCATTGAAAATGTCAATTTTATGGGGTTGCGTATAGCCTTTTACCAGTTCATTCTCTAGTTGCACTAAAAGTTATTCATTGGGGTGATATGATACGGATAAGGTAAAATAAAAACTCACTCAAAAGGCTTAGTAGGTTCAACTTGTCCAGTATTAAGAAAGTTAAGTTGCACTTTGTATTGTCCTGTACTCGATGCTTCATTATCATGTCCCTTGAAACCAAGGAGCCATATAATGTGCTAAATCTGATTATCTCTTCTGATTGCTAGGGTCTTCTACTTGAGTTTCTGATTAAGGTGGGCATTATTCAATCTAAGTATGCCTGGTTGGACGTCAAATACATCGAGGAAGGCTACCAGAATGTGTTGGTGTGTGTTGAGATGGTCATTTTTGCTGTCCTCCAACAATATGCATACAATGTTGCACCTTACATGGGAGAAGTGGGTAAATGGAAAGTTAAGAAGGATAATTGACGACAGATTTGGTCACTGTTAAGTTGCATTACCTATCTCTTACCACGTATGCAACTGAAAAAACATACAGGTTGTACAAGCCATGTGTTACATTTTTGAAGTGATATTTTGCTATTTCTGGTCATATGTATGTCAGATGTTCAAGATTTACAGGTTGCTTCATTCTTATAATCATATTAGTACAATAACTATGCCCTTGTGTGGTGGAAAGGCAGGAATACTACATTTGCCATTGGCCAATACGATATCTATTTGTTCGGCAAAGTTGCCTAGATGTTTTCCAATTTCGTATGTTCCTTCAGATGAACGTGAACTTCATATACGATGTTCTTTGATTAGGACCACATAGGGCCAAACATTATAGTTGAACTAAATTAAAGGATTGGATTGCAAGAACCTATTGCATCTCAATTTATTTTTAAGGTATGCTCAAATACATGAATATCTCGAACCCAAAGAAAGCATACCCTGCTCCAATGCTACTACGCAAAATCAAACGCCGCCTAGTTACAAACTTCCTCCTTTCCTTCCTTTTCACTAAAAAAAACTTACTGTTCAAGACAGCAACAGTTTACATGCCCCCTAGTCCACTGGCAGCTAGTTCACCAATATCTTCCTGTATATGGCCTCGTTTGGGATCATACATATGGCCTATTTAAAGATAAAAAAAAAAACAAAAAAAAAAACTAGACTAACTTTTTCATGGGATTGAATCAACGACTGCACAGAGTACAACAGCACAAAGATGATTAAGGCTTGGCTCACATCTGATCTCGATCATGACAGGACACTCCAGAGTCCAGACAAATATGACTAAACGCAAGATGAAGCAGTGATGAAGAGCAGGGGCCACGATCCTGGATATAGTTTAGGTGTCTCTTACACGACCCCAGAGCTACAGCAAGTAGATACATACATGTATGATGTAAACCTCAATTTAGCAGCTGGATCGCTACTACATCATCGACCAAACAGGTGGCGCAGCTATTGAGTACGTTTCTATGCACCTGAAGTTGTCTCTTCTACTGAGTGCTCCACAATAGTACCTGTGCCAATAATTGGGAGACATAAGTTGTCATTCGTGATCACATATGTAGAAATCACACTCTAAAGGATTATTATTTTCTTTGTCACTGGACCAGACAGCATTGTTAAGGACTAGCTCCAATAGTTCAGAATAAAGTCCAGCATATCTTGATAGCTGATCACATCTCTCTAGCATCAAGATTCAACAGATTGATCCTTTTGCCAATAGAACTATACTGCAGTATTCACATTCGTTTCATTTGGGTGTACATTTTCCCATCCCAAAACTCCACTGCCATCTGATATATTCTAGACATTTTGACTTAATTATTAGAGCTCAAAAACATGCTACAATCTTGTAGAGCCTTCAATGCTGCTGAAGTGCTGAACATAACCCATATTAAAGTCAGATCTAAATCGGAGCAAAAAAAAAGAGCATCACTGTTATCTGCTAGAAGGTCAGGACATTTTCAAGGAATAAAAGATGTAAAGATCCGTGATTTATCAGGTCTTTGACGTCCAAAGAGATACTTGCTGCTTTGGTTTCCACAAGGGAGGTCAAAGAAGACGGTTTTTCTCCAACTGACAGGAAAATGTAGTCAGGCGAGTCCTCTTTGGTAAAAACCAGCTAACACATAACATGCAAATGTAAATTAAGTCCCAAATACAGATCTAGCTTCTCATCACGGAGAAAAAGGACCAAATACATGAGAACAGGTGCAAAATTAGAATGACTGCTTCTGAGGCACATTAGAGGCAGTCATGATTGTTCCCTGTGTTCGAAAAGACGAAAACTACAGCTATCCTTCCCGTTCCAAAGCAATTAAACTAGGAAAAGAGCACATATCAGGTTGAAAAACTTTGGCAAGGGACTGCAAGTCCTAACTCCTGACACCTGACTAGGTAATCTAATCAGTGCTTCGACTGGTGGTGGGAGCTTTACCTTCTAGTAGTTAGATGTTGATTTCTAGCCCTACATCCAGTATTTGAGGGATTTATCCACCTTCCACCCTAAAACTGCACCTTGAAAAAAAGAAGTATTAACTAGGCAGCTTCTACCTGTCATCTTTAGTGACCAGCATAAGGCATCATATGGTCAAGAAAGAAACATAGTTGACAAACACCTTGAGACGACATCAAAGGAGTTGCAAAGTAGTTACCTTTTATACTCAATATACAAATGAGCAACTAACTGCGACTATTTCAAATTGATGTGGTCATAGATTATAACCGGGATAACATGTGTTCACTGATGGTTTCTTCAACCTACATAGCTATATTAATGGGAATGAGTAGCTTGGCACGCACGTGAGCGCAGTTGCTTGACAGATAAGGAACACTATATTCACGATTCTAAAAAGAGTCCCCTTGTGCAATTCCTGATGAAGCATATACTCTAGTACTTCCTAAATGTTATTTCAGATAACAAACAAGCTACCCAAATAATAAAGGTTTCAATAATAAATGCAAACCACATATACTGACCTTCTTGGTGTACTTTAGAACCTTCATATGAAAACAGATGCATTGCATTTGAGTAGCTTATTTCCGCAAGCTCTTCTTCGGTCATCTCAAGCAGGGAAGCCACATAGGACAGTACATTATGGATGTTAGCCGGATGATTTAGCATATCTTTTGGCAATACTGAAGTGTCACTCGCAGAATCTGACCCGGCATTATTAACCCTCGAAGTTGGATTTTCTCCTCTTGCCTTAAGGTCTGGAGGAAGGGATGGATCACCTTCCACGATGAACAAAGAATTCCTATCCAACTTGGGGATGGCATCTGGAGCATCAGTCTCCAGTAGGATTCTATCAGAGGGCACCGCCTTCAGCATTTTCTTCGCCTTTGTTGGTTTCAATGACATAAGAAACCCAGAAAAGGAAAAATAGGCACCAAGCCTAGCCAATTCGGGAACCATCTCAGCAGACCCCAAATAAGAATGTAGTATAACTCCCTCAGGAAAAGGACCAGTTGACTTCATTACATCAAGTAGGTCGCCAAAGGCACGGACACAATGAACAGAGGCAGGCCTTTTAAGCTCTTTCGCCAACTCTAGCTGTTGCTTGAAAACATCAACCTGATCACCAAAATCAATCTCTCTCCCTCGCGACCCTTTGTCCAAACCAATCTCCCCAACCGCAGCACAGGGTGTGGACTCAAAGTACTGTCTCAAAACGGTAAACCAACCGGGACTCCTCTCCTGAACACACCAAGGATGAACTCCAAAACAAGGAACAACTGATGGATAGGTCTCACTCATCCGCTTAACCAAATGCCAATCTTTCTCCGAAATTCCATTAACCGCAAAATGTACGACACCAGTATCAAGCGTTGAACGGATTATTCGCGGGGCCAAATTAAAGATTTTCGGGTCTTGCAAGTGACAATGGGCATCAAAAAGCTTCATGGCACCCCCTCCTCCTACCCTCAAACTTCAAAAACTCAGTTTCACTACACCGCGAAAATTCAACCTACCAAGCTTGAGAAACTATTCCAATAAGCTCCTAATTATTCCTATAATCACATTACAGTCATACACATCATCTGCTAAAAAACTCAATAAGCCAAGTTTCATTAGTACACACTTATCTAACAAAATACCAAGAAAACATAATTCCCAACATGCATATGACAACATACTACATAAAATCATAAGTAGCAGCAAAGAACAACAAACCCATAAACCATAACACAATTCATTTACTTTTCATGGGAATATGGGATCATTATAATAAATTTCAGTTCTTTATCAAACAAAAAACAAGCAACATGCTAACATGAAAATTAATATTAGCAAATAAGATCAGTCCAAGTATTTAAACAATATCCAAATTCATCTATATAAGTAAAAATATAATAGTTAAAGGAAATAAAAGTACCTTGTTGTTTACAAGATAATGATGAATTACATTTACAAGAAATGGGCACTTGATATTTGGTTTGGACTTTAGTATTTTTTTGGACTTAAAAGTTTTTGGATTTTTATTAGAACATTTTTATATATAAGAATTTTGCATATCATTAGTATATCTTGACTCTAATTATTATGATGTGTTAAATAATAGTATAAGAACTAGTTTATCACCCGTGCAAATTGCACGAAATGTAAAATAAGGTTTTACAGATCGAGCATATTAACAATTTTTTTGGAAGACTTATATTAGCAAATCAATCAAAGTATATTTTATTTTTATCAAAGTAAGTTTATCTATATCAAAGCAAACATGAATTTTGTATCGTTTTAATTTCTTTACTAAAGAGATTTTATAAGTTGATAGCATTTCGTGTTTTCATTCTCCTCATTATAAATTATGCATTTGTCTTTTCCTTGTCCAACAATCTCGAAATACTCTTTCGTCTAAAGAGTA
>CAAKMY010044117.1:6751-21801 GCA_901111285.1 Corrigiola litoralis | reverse complement strand
ACACTTCTCCTTCCTTCTGATTCTGAGCATTCCTATTGAGTTCCATCTCTCTGAGTTTGAGCACACAAACTCCGAGAGCACTGTGTGACCTTGAGAGCGACGCCCTGCTATTGTGCCGTAGTTTGGGCGAATTTCGTTTCTCGTTCAGTGGCCCTTTTTACCACGACACAGTAATCATCTCCTTTTATCTATCATGGTTCAATCCTCGCTTTTCTCTATATCCAAACAATAAGATTCTTCTCGATATGGGATCCGGATCCCTAATGCTTTTAATCTCGTTATTTTTTATTAACCATCAAGAATGAGAAAAGGAGCTTCAAAATGAACTTTTTAGGTCACCCTAGATGCATATTGATACGTAAGAATCATACAAGTACTTCTCATAAACAGGATACATTATTGGCAAAATAGCAAGTGGTAATTCCACTTTGCTTCCACGGCAGCTAGTGACAGATATAGTGTGCTTTAACTTAATATATGGAGCTGCTGTGGTGCAAATCGAAAAATTCAAGTGAGAACAATGTCAAAATTAGGTTCATGAAGCCACAAATGTTTTGTATATATATCAATGACAGCAGCACTGTCACGGACTCACGGTGAATATGAAGCCTGTATAGGTTTTTATCGATTGTATGGAACTGAGAAACTAGGATTCTCATGTTGTCTACTGGTGGAACAAGGTTACAACTTACAACGTACCACTTGATCAGAAGGTAAAATGGACGAAAGTGACAGTTTTATGGGTTGATCAGTCCTTGGCAACAGTAGGTTTTGGAGCATTGAAAAGCCGACTGCATAGTTTCGAGCAATTTTACGACCAAAAGTAAGAAGTTCAGATCTAAGTAAAAAGTTTCACCACGTGCTTTAGAGTAGCAGTCGTTGAATTTATCAGTAAGCTCAGATCATTTTAAGCTTTGGCAGTTCATGATTATGGATTTTGATCATGTGTAACTGCACAGCCTAGCTACAATTATGAAAATGCAACTCAATCATCACTTCATCAGGCCACTCAGAATTTCTAATGTACTACGTAGTACATATGTAGTTCATACTTCGATCGGTCACTTGTAAAGTATTTCCATTTTGGTTAAGCATTGTCAAGAAGACAAAGAAAAAGATCATGATTAGGAATAAAATATCCTATTTCTTACAAGGACAGGAAAGTACTACTATACTTTTTTTTCCAAACTATCAAAGCCCAATTCAATTAGTGTACGAAGTACGTAGTACTAAATATGGAGGTGAGCTAAAACTTTAGAAAACAAAATTTTAAACAAGAGACCCTATACTAATTAACGTGCGAAGATGCGCAACTAATGACAAGACAATGATTAAATCTCATTTTTTTTTTAGTTTGAGGTCAAAACTTCTAACTATTGATCGAACCTCTTTATAAATTCCTAGTAATTATTGAAATGTTTTTTTATCTTCTCTTGTCAAGAAAAAAGTTAAAGACCATAAGATCATCAAGAAAAAGTATGTCTCTTAATACAATGAGCATACAAGTTGAGTTGTAGAAGCATTTAAACAAAATATTGGTCTTTGACTTATTTAAAGAGCGTCTATTTTCACACTTTACTTTTTTCTTGTTGTTTTCCTCATAACTTACGGTGATGATTAAGCCATCGACCGGATCAACATTTCGAATCCCTTATTTTAGTGTAAAATTCATTGTGAAGACGGGAAGAACAATGTTTGTGAAAATGGACGCACTCTTATCCTAATATCATGTTGAAGTACACCAAATCTCTTTATTGTTAATAATTACATATTTACATTACATTTCCGTAATTTTTCAAAATATCCTCCTTTATCCTACACTATATATAGGTGTATTAGCCATCCTCTAAATTATGTTTTTTGATTTTTTATTAGCCATGGTAAAAATAATATACTTAATTTCGGTTTTTGATGTACAAAGATAATTTAAACCTTACTATTAACATATGATACTTCTAACTAAAGAAATATCTTTTAGTACTTTAAGTATCATGAAATGATGAAATCTAGATACATACACTTCATTTTTGTCAAGTATATAAGTTTCTCATTATTTGCTATGTCCAAAAATTAGGAGTATTGATGTAATAAGTTTTAATATTACTCGGTAATAGATTATAAGATTTGAACAGTTAAGAACTTTGAAAACTAATATAATACTTTATTTAATAACCAACTCCCCAAATTGAGTGATCGTATACCTGTTAACTAATTTTGACCATCCGTATGATTTCATCCTTTTCTTAACTGATCACTTTAGGTAAATGACTTTGTTTCAACTTATTGCTAATATGTTTCTAAAAGAAGTAAACTTAATTTCACACATTTTTATATTTAACTTACATGTAATAAAGTCTCGTGCGAGGTCATCTGGTTTCAGTGTGATTACTATTTGCGTTAAAATAGTCACTTTTATCGTATTATTAATGAAAAAACTACTATAGCTAAATTTGTGACTGTTATTTTTTAAGTTAAAATCAGTCTCCTTTAATAATTTACGTAGACCGTAATAGATAATATAACATGTTAAATGCAATAGTCATCATGTCATGGATTGTCAATTTTGCATCGCCGTCTAAATTGAAATAGATCTCTCCCTCTCTTTTTCCTTAAATTTGCATTCATTGTCTTGACTCTCTACTAAATATATTCTTAATGATCCTCACTTTTAGTGTCATCCTCTAATAAGATTGATTTCCACCCTTGAAAACACGTAGTGTTAGAAAAGCATGGGACTAGCTAACATCAAAATGGTCCTAATTAATGGAAATATCAAGAATACACCACCATTAAAATAGCCAAAATAACAATAATAAAACTACAAAATGTATTTAATATAGGTGTGTGGAAGGCAGAGGAAATGGAGCAAATAATGCCAAATTATCTGACCCTTTAATATCCACCCTTCCTTCCTTATCACACCCACCTCCTCTGTTTTCAATCCCCTCATATAATTTTAACTCTCTTCTTTCTCTCTTTCCCCTTATTTTTTTTTATCTTCTCTCTTAACATATGACATATATCCCTCTTTAATGCTCAACTCATTTTCAAAGTTCTATACTTTCACCTTATCTCATATTTAAGCTTTTATTGGTTGCACTCAAGAATAACTCCTCTGCTTACTACTCCCTTATTTCTTGCACTTTCAGGTGAGTCTTCATACACCCACATAGATTTTGAATTAAAAAGATTGAATTTCGCCCACTTTACTAGTTTATTCATTGGATAACTATATTGGTAAACTTGCATTATAGTACCAAAACAGCTCAAGTTATGGCGCCTAAGAATGGAAGAGGAAAGACCAAGGGAGACAAAAAGAAGAAGGAAGAAAAGAGTACGTACTTTATTCACTCTACTCTGTTTTTAACTTGATGAATATCAATCTTAATATCATTTAATTATATACATACTAATAAAGTTTATTGTGTATAATTATGCAGTTCTTCCAGTTGTCATGGATATCACAGTGAACCTCCCGGATGAGACCAGTGTAATCCTGAAGGTTTGAATAACATTTCCCATGATTAACATGTTTGAATTGTATTGAATTATGTCCATACAAAACAGAGTACTCTGTTGTTTTAACTGGTTTTATTGTTGGTTTGTGGGTGCAACAAACTTGTTTCCCACTAGTTATTGCTCGGTAATGCAACAAGTTATATTGATTTTCTACTTTATACTTTTGACCATAATTTGTAGAAGTATAGAACATTGAATTACATGGTTTTCTTGTAAGTTATTATATTTCTAGAAGTGAAATTACATGGTTGTCTTGTAAGTTATTATATTTCTAGAAGTGAAATTTAGCAAATTTTAGTACACCCCTATAAATTTTGGTCCCACTTTGTGTTACATTACATACATACAAATAGTACCAGTCTAGAATGGAATTTTAGATTTTCAAGGAGTGTAAAGAATAAGATGGTAGGTGTCATTTTCCTCATTGGGTAGCATCAAATCTAGGTAGTACTTATGCATTTATATACTCATACTGTGTTTGGTCAGGCCAACTCCTTGTAAGTTGAAAATCTTGGCATGATTCATAACATTACTATTCTTCTACGGGTAGAACTCCTTTAAACAGGAGCTGTGTTAAAAACATGTCAATGTGAGAAATTATGATGACAATTGAGAAGATAAGCTACTAAACTCTATAACTCCAAATAGTATTTTGTCTTGTCCTTTATGAAGTGTGAGGTTAGAAAACAATAACGTCTTCAAATTGGAAAAATTGTGTGACTCTACTATATAGACAAGGAAGAATGTCTTATTGCGGAGCAAGTGTACATACGGTAAGCATGTACCGATAATTCATCGCATTTTGATGTAACTTATCTACTGTCATAATATTTTAAGATTTAGAATTAGTAGAATTATTTTCAAATTCAACAAGCCGCGTAGAAACCTGCAGTTTACGTGTTACACACAACATCCACAATTTCAATTAACAAGACCACCCTTGCGGTCTTTGTCCCATTCAAACATTGCTTGTTTGCATTACATTGTAAATATCCTCAATTTATCGTCTTAATCATTAGTTTTGCTACATAAAAGTTTATTTATTATTTTTTCAGGGAATATCAACTGATAGAATCATCGACGTACGCAAACTCTTATCGGTGAATACAATGACATGCAACATCACTAACTTTTCCTTGTCACATGAGGTAGAAAAATACTTCCTACTAGTCTCACCATCACATAATTTTTCCAAGTAGAACCAAAAATTCAATTTTATAAAGTTTGGCAACTCTTCAAATTCACAATAATTGGTCCTAAAATAACCCTCATGTGAAGTGGGGATGACTAATAATTCTGATACATACATCACTTCCCACCCCTTTATTTTTTTCCCCATTTACTAAAAAGGGTAAATTAGTATATTAGAGTATGAAAAACAAGTAACATCAAAACAAATTTAGTAATGTCCAAAAATGTGCAGGTCAGGGGACCACGTTTGAAAGACACGGTGGACGTTGCAGCTCTTAAACCCTGCACCCTTACATTGGTTGAAGGTATTTTCGCTATACGACGTCGCTCTATCTTATCCTCCCCTCTGTAATGACCCACACTAAAAAAACATAAATAAAAAAATGAAAACGACATCGTTTTCCTCAGTTAGTACTTTTCTTTTAGTAACATTTAGCTCTCACTTTAGCTTAAGTTCTAAACTTATGGCTTCATAAAAAAAATAAACCAACTCACTAGAACAATATTGATCATCATTAATATTACACTTTATCGTCTTACTCTAACTCAAATTAAATTGAATCTTGAACTCAAATTAGTGTACAAGACAACGAAATTATCTTATTATCTCATACTCTGTATAAGACAATCCCATTATATTCATAAGTTTCAAAAGCAACACACACATAATCTCTTGTACGAAATCGTCTAATTTTAAATTAGACGTCACTAAAATAATCACAATGTTTTTCAATTAAAGTGATCACTTTTATTACAAATCGATAAAAAACATTTTAACTCAATTCGTAATTAAGTCCCAATTTCTGACACAAGATATTGAATTATGTAATTTGGTAGTTTAGCATTTAATTATAGTTAGTTTTTTACAATAGTCTAACATGAGACGGTCTAATACGAAAATAACTGTCCTCTGTTAATGACCGTTATTTCTGTTAATAATAACAGAGGCGTATGATAAGGAAAGCGCGAAGGCGCACGTTAGAAGGATACTGGACATAGTAGCTTGCACGACAAGCTTCGGCCCATCGCCGGCGACCGGGACAAGGGCGGCGGCGGCGGCGGAGGACGGTAAAAATGCGCGCGGTGGGCACGATAAGCCGAAAAAACCCGGCAATAAATCCGGCACCGGAAAACAACCGCCATCGCCGCCGGCGCCGGCCGAAACCGCCGGGAAAGCGGCGTCGAAGGATGACGTGTCGGTGATGATTGACGGAGAAGGAGAGACGAACAACGCGTGCCCGAAGCTCGGGAGTTTCTACGAGTTCTTCTCTCTTTCTCATCTCTCTCCTCCTCTCCAGTGTACGTGCTTTTTATTATCTCTTGATAGTGAGTGTTATTGTTATAATTACGTAGGCTATTAATGTTTTATGGTTTTAATTGTTGTGGACTGTGATTGTGCAGTTATACGGCGAGCTACGAGCAAAGGTGATGGTCAGGTTGTAGAGGATGATCATCTATTTTTTCTGGATGTAAGATATTGATCAATTATTATTATTGTTGTTTATTTTTGATAAATGTGAGTACTATGTGTCTACTTGAGTAGTAATTGTGCTAGTGTGTTTAATTGAGTAGAAATTAGGATGATATTAGTGGAGATATGTTTTTGATTGACAAATGTAGTTGAAATTTTTGTTTAAATTGTTCGCGCAAATATGCAAAATCTAATAGATATATTGTCTTCTGAGTAGGTAAATAAATATGAACGTGACAACCTTATAATTACATTGTATCTAAGTGGAGAGGAAGCATTGTTTTTTATTTTATGTTTGAAAGGAGCGTACATAGATGCATATGAGAATTGAACCCATGCCTCTAAATAAGGGACGATACTTCAAATCACTGAAGCATCTCGTGATTTTTAGAGGAAGCATTAGTAACTACTACTAGTATAATACTTATTTTAAACATTTCCATAAAGAGTTAGTGACATCATCTTAATTTACAACTATATTGTTGGATATACAGTATAGTGTTTCGGCATTTGCTTGATCTAGAAATCAAAGAAACCGGAAATTGGAAAGGATGCTTCTTTCTTATTGTTTATGTTGTTATATAGGGAATTTATGTCTTGTTAACATGGTTTTCGGGTGTTTGGGCAGATTAAGCTATGCAACGGAAAACTGGTACTTGTCGATGCTTGTAAGCGTGGTTTCATTTGTATAGGGAAGCATCGAATCCTTTGCCACAACCTCGTTGATCTGCTAAGACAAATTAGTCGAGCTTTTGATAATGTAAGGTGTTCTTTCTGGTGTCATTTGGTGTGTCATTTCAAGAGCAAATTCTACTAATAACAGCTAGGACTTTCTAGCCCTTGATTTCGATCAGTTTTTTTGTTCTTAAAGCATCTGCTATGGTGTTTCCACTGAATACTACTAACGTTGTTTCATGTATATATATTTTGTCAGGCTTATGATGACCTAATGAAAGCATTTTCAGAGCGCAACAAGGTATTACGGTTGGCTGTTATATGAAAGACCCAAGTTAATATTTCAACTTTATCCACCTTTAACCTGAGTTCCTTCTTTCTAAATAAGATCTTTTCGACCTTGGCAGTTTGGCAATCTACCATATGGTTTCAGAGCAAATACGTGGCTCATTCCTCCTGCCACAACTCAATATCTTTCTTCATTCCCTCCTCTTCCCGTAGAGGATGAAACCTGGGGAGGCACTGGTGGTGGCTGGGGAAGAGATGGACAAAGTGATTTGATACCTTGGGCAAATGAATTCCGGTTTGTTGCATCAATGCCATGCAAGACCCCTGAAGAGAGACAACTTCGGGATAGAAAGGCTTTTCTTATACATAGCTTGTTTGTAGATGTAGCAATTTTCAGGGCGATCTCCACCTTGCAACATGTAATGGGACAAGCAAATTTGTCTAACAGAGCTGTAAATGATGGGATTCTTCATGCTGAGAAAGTTGGAGACTTGCACATCACCGTCATAAATGATGTTTCTCTTGCAAGCTTTAAACTTGACACCAAGATTGATGGGCTTCATGCCACTGGTTTGGATCAGAGGACTCTTACGGAAAGAAATTTGCTGAAAGGGATTACGGCTGATGAGAATACGGCAGCTCATGTATGAAAGTTCTGCAATGCTTTTGAGCTATAATCTTCTGCATTGATAAGGGATGAAGTGTCTAAGAAAATTTAATGCTTTGGTTTCAGGATATCAGCAGTTTAGGTTCTATAAATCTGAGGTATGCCGGCTATGTTGTCACTGTAAGAGTTGAGGTAAAAGAGGGTGAACCAGTGGATTCACTGTCTCCTACCATAGAAGCATTTGATCAGCCTGAAGGTGGTGCCAACGCACTCAATATAAATAGGTCAGTATCTCTGATTTTTGTACTCAGTAAACAATGAGTTTTAGTTGCTTTGTGACATTTTGTGTCAATTTTGAACTATGCTCTACCTTTTCCTCTTGTCCTGGTTATGGTGTGTCAATCTGAATTACTTCCTTCTGCAAATATTTTTGCAGTTTAAGACTGCTGCTTCATAAGAAAGCAGCGTCAGATATTCATAAATCGTCGACACAATCAGAATTGTCAGAGAAGCAAGAACTCGGTGTTTCTGAAGCTTTCGTGGAAAAACTATTGGAGGAGAGTCTAGCCAAGCTTCAAGAGGAGGACACGAAACAAGACGATTTTGTGAGATGGGAGCTTGGTGCTTGTTGGATACAACATTTGCAAGACCAAAAAAATTCTGATAAGGACAAGAAACCTAATAGTCAGAAGGCTAAGAATGAGATGAAGGTTGAAGGACTAGGAACACCCCTTAGGTCCCTTAAGAACAAGAAATCAGATGGACTTTCTCAGGTGCATTCTGATACTTCAAATGGCTCAGATCCTGTGTCACCTGCTACAGAAACAGAACCTGGCACCACTCCATGTGAAAGTGAGCTTGCACTCAAAAGGATCTTGTGCGATGCAGCTTTTACTCGCCTGAAAGAGTCAGATACAGGATTGCACTTGAAGGTATTGATTTTATTTGAGGAACTCGAAAAGTCTAGTGTCTAATTACTTGCACAGTAGGTAGTGGTACTGACAAATGTTTCGGTGCAGTCTTTGCAGGAATTGATTGACCTCTCTCAGAAATATTATGATGAAGTCGCTCTGCCTAAGCTGGTACTTTGATTAATTATATGACATCTTTGTGAATTTCTTCACTTAGTATGCACTTATCATGATTCGTCATATTGTTGTAATATATTACAATATATATGCAGGTTGCAGATTTTGGTTCATTGGAACTCTCACCTGTTGATGGTCGAACATTGACTGATTTTATGCACACGAGGGGTCTTCGGATGCGCTCTCTTGGACGTGTTGTAAGTTTCCTGATGAGACCTGCTGGTCCGATGACCTATTTGTTGTATAGATGTTATTTCATTCATGTTTTGTTAAGAAATTAGGCACTCTTTGCATTTTGTGTTTTCTTTGGTCCTACTTCCATTCAATTCTTCAGCATGAGTTTTGCATAAACAATTTGGTGTTCATGAAAAGAAGTAATCCTAAGTTCCGTACAGAAGCATTTATGTTTCATTACACAAAGTCGCTTTCATAAACTTGAAGGCAGCATTACCTGTTGCTTCTCTTGTGTCTATGCTATGTTGTCACTAAAGAGAAATTAGTATTTGGAATAGGATTCGTAAAAATATCTGCTTGGAATGAAGTTTTAGGAACACTACATTCTTCTGTCCTTGTGTCTTTGCTGGTTGCTACTGGTTGGAAGAAATCAGTGGTTTCAGTGAACTTTGAACATGTTGATAGGTTTCTTGGAGCATTTCCCACCATTATATAGTGGACAAAACGATGTACGTGTAGTCTGTGCAATTCATTTTAGAGGTGTCTAACAAACATATATGTTAATCTTTTAATCAGGTGAAGTTGTCAGAAAAGCTGTCTCATGTGCAGTCTCTCTGTATTCACGAGATGATTGTTCGAGCTTATAAGCACATACTGCAAGCACTAATTGCTTCTGTGGGTATCAATGATGTGGCTGTGACCATAGCTGCAGCATTAAATCTGATGCTGGGGGTTCCTGAGAATGGCAATTCAGATAAGCCGGACAAGGTCCATTCTTTGGTGTGGAAATGGTTGGAATTATTTTTGATGAAACGATATGACTGGGATATCAGTGGTTTCAACTTCCAAGATTTGAGAAAATTTGCCATTTTACGTGGACTAAGTCAGAAGGTAGTTTTGTCTTTTAAACTTTATGCTCTCGAGTTGATTGTAGAGCACTTCTAACTCCTTTGTGCTGCTTTTTTTTTTTTTTAATCTTTTACATTAGATGCATTAGGAATTCATTTGAGAATGTCAGGCATGTTATGGAAGGCATTGTATTATAGGATTTTTTTTTTATATTAACAATGATGAGGATCCTTAGTTGTTTCCGACTGTGTTGCTTAGGAGAGTACTCATATTTCTAAAGTTTAGGGAAATCGACTCGATTGTAAGCTTACTAAGATTTCCATTGACCACATCTGGTGGTCATATGCTCTTAGTCATGAATCTTTCGAAATGAGTAGACCCAAAAATGTTGGGATTTTGCTAATACTTTGCTGGGATAGTAACTCATACTACCTTCCCAGAAGTCCAGAACAGCAAGAGCAGCTAAGATAGTAGGATGCATGTAGGGAGGTTAAGATCTATGCAGGTTTTTTCCCCCTAATAGGTCAAGAGTTACATGATTCTAGTTCCTACATGGTTTATTGTTTAAAATTTCTCAAAATCTCTCTTGATTCCGGGTAAGGATGGTATCCTTTTATAGACGCAATGAAGTGGCTCCTGGGTATGGACAATATGTTTAGGCACCAATCATATTGAGAGGAATTCTAAAGGAAAATCCTAGCCGTAGAATATGCAATTATGCATGACATGTTAACCTGTATGTGCAGAGTAGTAATCGAGATTAATGAACTCTATTATCACGATAAAGGTTAATGTTTTTCTTACTGTTTCCAGGTGGGTCTTGAGCTAGTTCCAAGGGATTATGATATGAGTTCTCCTAGTCCTTTCCGTAAATCAGATATTGTTAGTCTGATACCAGTTCATAAGGTGAGGACTAAGCGATTGATTTGGGTCCGAAAGAACATATATATATATCCTGTCATGTGTTGTTTGAGGTAGATAAAGTGTAATTATACAACGTTCCATCCTGCAGCAAGCGGCATGCTCATCTGCTGATGGTAGGCAACTTTTGGAGTCATCAAAGACAGCTCTAGATAAAGGGAAACTAGAAGATGCCGTTAACTATGGGACAAAGGTATGTGACTTCTTATATAATGGATTATACATGCTAATTTCTGTTGAGTTTTTCAAGAAACTTAATTTGGAGAGTTGGCTTAAAAATGCTTGAAATTGGGTTGTTTGCAGGCTCTTGCAAAGCTCGTTGCAGTTTGTGGTCCCTATCATAGGATGACTGCAGGAGCTTACAGTCTCCTTGCTGTGGTCTTGTATCATACAGGAGATTTTAACCAGGTTTGGTGCTTGGCAAAATATTTCTCTTTAAATATCTTAGAACAGAGACTTGAGAAAAAATAGAAGGCTTGAACATAAGAATTAAAGCAAACAAACTAGGAAAATACAACCAACTGCCAAGTCTGTGGCTCACTATCCGTACAGCTAGCAGAGTAGCAGGTGGTGTTCCTCAAGAACACAACGACTTCTTGTATATTAATCCTCGTCATTAGCGTATTAGCTTCCTTGCATCAGATCCATGATTCTTTACTTTAATGATTAATTTAAAATTATTATGTCGCAGGCAACTATCTACCAGCAAAAAGCCTTGGACATCAATGAGAGGGAACTGGGACTTGATCATCCGGACACAATGAAGAGTTATGGAGATTTAGCTGTGTTCTATTACCGGCTTCAACATACAGAGCTCGCTCTCAAGTATGGTTTGTCTGAAGTTTTTTTGGGTCTTTCATTTAAACTTTTGAAAATTTCTTAATTGTGTTTTGTGTCCTCAAAAGTCAAAATCAGGAGCAGAGATCCTGAAACACATGTCATGGCAAACGTGTGGCTTTAGCCTGAAAACTTCTTAAAGAACATAATTTTGTTTCTGTGAGGGAGTGGATCTGTCAAATCGATATTTCTTCTTCGATGCATGATCTAGTTTGCATTAAAAAAAAAACTTTTTTAGGCATTCCAACGTGCTCATGTAATCTTCTCAGAATTCAATGGATGGCGTGGTAATAAGTTATTGTCAACTGCTGAAATGTGTCTTCATGTCTTTGGTCTTATTTGCAAATCAATTTCGTCTATGAGATTGCTGAAAGTAATCTCCTTAACTTTTAGTGTTCTCTGAATGTCTCCCCGTTGGAACCGAAGTCCCTCTCTTATTATTTCCAGTTATGGAGTTTGGATTTCCTTTGATGTTATTAACCCTTAGATTTAAGGTAATAGGGAATATTTTTGCAAGCATTGTTATGGGTGACTAGGGTTTGGTTTCTGAATCCTACATAATGATGTGAGTCTACTTTATGGACTATACATTGTTCATTTCTGAGACAAATTCCTCAAAACAATTAATCCTCTTAACTTTTAATGTATTCATATCCGAGACAAATCCTGTATACCAAGGAAGAGATGGTTGGATTTACCACCATTTTTTGATTCCAGTCAAAGTTAGCTGAGATACATAGGCATGTTGCAATGTCATACAAGATGTCATACAAGTGGCGTCGTGCTATTTAAACTTCAGTAGCATATAACTGCTTACATTTTCAGACTTGTTTTTTCTGTTGCACTCCTGTCTCTTCCATAGTTCCATCTGGCATTTCTGGACTGAAAACTTTGGAGCTATGCCTTTCATGGTGTTGTATAAGTTTTCTGGTTAATGCACTTCCTATTTGGTTGTGTATGAGGAGGTAGCTAATTTCTGTTGTGATTCAGACTGTAAATCGTGTGTATAGTGTGTAGGATCCTATTGTTATGATCTTTTCAGAAACCTGGTGAAAATTTATCAAAAGAAAAGAAACCCGGAGATTTTCCTTTTACATACGTATACGGTATACTTCAGCAATATGTACATGAAAGTATGAAACCTTGTGCATCTCTAGGGAAACATTTTGGGTCTCTGAGTACCTTAATTCATTAAGATGAATGTGAGGTGCTGCTTTTCCTGTACCCTAAACCCTCTGGAATTGGTACTGATTATTATTTCTCATTTTAGGTACGTCAAGCGTGCGCTGTATCTGTTACATCTTACATGTGGTCCATCTCATCCAAACACTGCTGCTACGTATATTAATGTGGCTATGATGGAGGAAGGCCTTGGAAATGTTCATGTTGCTCTCCGGTATCTCCATAAGGCTCTGAAATGTAACCAAAGGTTACTCGGGCCGGACCACATTCAGGTTCTCTCTTCTATATACTTCTTTGATTTTTCAATAATATTCAAAGTAAATATATTTGGTAAATTCTAGCATTATTACCTGGTATTTCTTGCACTTTGTTTGGCATATTGGTACTTGCTACTGTGTAATTGAACCGCTAGGCACCGCTATAGGCACTAGTCTCTATTTCCTCCTCTGTGATACTAATGCAATGTCTGCTGTAGTTTTATTGTGCACTTAAAGGTTCCTATAGCTTTGTGAACCAGCTTATCTGACAGTTGGCATTAATCGTTTGAATGCCAAAAGGTACCTACATAGGGGTGTTGTTAATATTGCTATAGGCCGGTGTCATCATCTACAAACATGCTACCGTGGAAATAGCCTTCATTAAGAAACTAAACAGGTCTATTCTTTAAGGAATTCTTTTTTCTGCTTTGTATGCCAAATTGCTGCGGTATGCTTTAATGTTCAGCGTAAGTAAACAACCTTTGCCCAATATGTCATAATAGTTGCTGTGGGTTATATAAAATGTTCTTATCACTTCCAAGACCAATATAGCCCAATACACTAGCAGAGCTCGTCCTTCCCCATCTTACCTTTTGGTACCTTCAACATTTGGTTTGATCATTAAATTCTTTTTTGAAATTTTATGCAGACAGCAGCTAGTTACCATGCCATTGCCATTGCACTTTCATTGATGGAAGCCTATCCTTTAAGTGTTCAGCATGAGCAAACAACCTTGCAAATTCTTCGGGCTAAGCTAGGTCCTGATGATTTGCGCACACAGGTATTGGTTCTTTTCTTATGTTCGTGAAAGTGATGCATAGTAATGTTTTTGTTGCCGGCATGTGGCCTATGGATCTGTAATGTAGTGTCCAGTTCACTGTAAGTTATTATTAATCATTATTTTCCTTTCATTGTAATATGTGAAGAAGGAGGGCTTGCAAGGCATGAGAATCGAAATCTCGTGCCTGAGAGAGGAGCCACTTCTCTCCAGTCCCTCCATAGTCCCTTGAAGCGAAACCTTGTTTTGTGTTTCCTGAAGCATGGAAACTTCATTGATATATTCTTCCTCTCACTTTTTAGCTTGATGTTTGGTATCCCCTATGCAGGATGCTGCTGCTTGGCTTGAGTATTTTGAATCCAAAGCTTTTGAACAGCAAGAAGCTGCCAGAAATGGTACTCGGAAACCTGATGCATCCATAGCTAGCAAAGGTCACCTAAGGTATATTTACAAATCCTGGACTTCTAATAGATAGTGTCGTATATTATATCATTGCTTTGCCCCTTTTCTTTGGTATCTAGTGTCATGTGTATCTCCTAAAATTTATCTAGTTAGATGTTCGACAGAAGCACATACCAAACATAGGGTACTTTTATCTTGACTGTAATACATATTCAGTTATAATTTTCATTTCTAGGGGATTTTTCATGAACATAGGTAGTAAAATAGAGGAAACATCTTATGTGGTTCACTGCAAGTACAAGTGGCTTGGCTTATGTATTTTATGCGATATATGCTTATTTATTAGTGAGACATAACCTTTCTTGTAAATTGCCAGTGTCTCAGACTTGCTTGATTACATAAATCCGAGCCCTGATACAAAAGGGAGAAATTCAATGGCAGTCAGAAGAAAAGGCTACTTGGCAAAGGTATCCTGATCTCTCTCTCTAATGCAGACTTTTGCATGAGTGGTTTGCTTTTTGGATATGTCAACTCATACAAGAATTGACTATTTAGGCTTCCCCTAGTATGCTTCATAAGCCCTTTTTTAGTAATCGGGGTATCTTCTTTGATGGGTAGTTCCAGTGGACTTTCTGGTGTCACAACTGAATCTGAGGCAAAGCGGAATAAATCTGCAGTCTGACAGTAGTGAGACTGTCCTGGTCCTTGTATAGTGAAAATCAGTGAGACTGTGAGAGGCTGTATTAGGGACATCTTGACCATACTGTAAGATAATGAGAATGCTTCGATAATATTAATGTGGAGGCAAGGC
>CAAKMY010044115.1:9411-20747 GCA_901111285.1 Corrigiola litoralis | reverse complement strand
CCCCACCCCCAACCCCCTTTCAAGAGAATTGTGTATCTGATTGAAGATGTTAATTGTCATGATCTTCTTCCATACACGCAATGACCCTTTTTTTTCATAACATTGTTAAGAAATGACATACTATGAGTTGAGCTGTTAAGGCTTAGAGATCATAGTTGCTTTAGCTAGATGACCCCATGTTTTCCTTATCCTGAAGGACCATCTTATTTGAAATGATATATACTCCATATAAAGTGCCAAATAAATTATTCGTATGACCGGAAAGCAACTGACATTATAAGCTACACCAGTAGTAAATAGTAACTTCCAGTGGAAATTGCTCTGACCCTTGGATCTGTACCTCAGTACCTATAATAAGGAACTAAGAGGTGTTGAACACATAATTAACTCAACTCACAAAGGAAGCTATATTCTTATGTTTGCTGGTCCAAACCTTCTTGTTACATATTGTGGATGAACCTGGTTTGTAAATGTTAATGTCATCTGTTTATTTCAGGTTCTCTGTCGGACTGATAATGCTTTTTAAAGGAAAGAATGGAAATGACCATTGCAAGTGGTGCCATTACCTGAGCTGTGTGCCTACTTCAAGATGGCAATGTGGAAACTGAGTTAGACGTTGCCAGATCTGTCCTCGCCACCCCCTTTGTCCTTTTGCCATATAATTTCCACGCTTTCTTTTCCTTTTCTTTTGTCTCCTCGGTTTTGGTTCATATAGTTCGGCTTCTTTCTTGGTGTACATGTATAGATAGGTGAACCATACACCTACTTTTCGTGCTGATTGTTAATGGTGTTAATCAGATTGTTTACCTTGAGTAAATAGACGGATTGTTTTCGTCAAGTAAATAGAAGAGCAAAGAGAAATAGCTTGCTTTAGTTGTTGGCATTCCTCATTATATGTGATATGTCATGATTTCAAGAGTTCAGTCAAGATCATACTGTATGACATATGCAGAGAGATATTCTAGTAGTAGTATCAAGTGTGGTGCTCAAACATTGGGATCGAAAGGTGTCTTTGCTTAATTAATGGTGCATCACTTGATTTGTACCAAAAAAAAAAAAATGGTGCATCACTTGCTCACAAAGAGTTGCATTAGTTTCGTTTAGAGAATGAGGATCTTGTCTGAAAAAAAAAGGAGAGAGTCAAAGCACGTTACACTGCGAAGATATCTTAGATATGACATCTCAAGTTTCTTTTTTTTTTCTTTTTTTTTTTTTGACAAAGGATAAACAAAAAACAAAAGAACAACTAGAGTTCCAGAGTAGTCTCCCTTCTCCTACAAGCTCCAGCAAGTCTATGCGCTTGCTCAACTTGTCCACGCGCAACCTTCATAATATAGCAGCAGTCCAAGCTCCAACAAGTTTCTATTCAGTTATGGAGAAAAGCTTCTTAACACAATTACACCCATGTAGCTTTTGAGACAAATCTTTTGCCCTACTTTAATATTTTTTTTCTTTGGCAGACACCCTACTTTAATATTAAAGCACGCAAACTCCTTTATATATATTTTTATTTTGGTGTCTTATGAGTATTTCTACCGGTAGTAGATATAGTATCATTAGACAATGGGTAGCCCTCTGATCACTTGTTCAAGACTTTAAGGGGTGAGAGCCCTCACCACTCACAGTCTCAAACCAACCAACTTTGATAAACTCCTTTCCATGAAGACTCCTTATAAACTCCCAATGCACCTATGGAAAAGGTTCAATAGTTTAGATATCCGTTCACTTATCAAGTCGAGTCAACTTTGATTGCTTTGACTCGGAAAGAACCTGACTTGCTAAGGTGCCGAGTCGAGCTCACACAAGCCCAACTTTAACTGAGCCGAGCCAAAATTAAATTAGTTAACAAGTCAGATAACCGGAGTTTTAGTCTGGTCAAGTTAAAGTTGAGCTCGCTGATCTATTTTACCAGATAAATTAAAACCAGATTAGAGGATATGAACCCATTTCTATTTGCCAGCTCTACATGTGGCCAAGTCTGATGAAATTATATCACACATTCACACAAAGTAGTAGTAGTAGTTAAGCAAACTTAGCGCTGTCATTAGTTCATTACCCTCTAATTATATAGCAGTGAGATACGTTGACATGATACAATATCGGATAGTGTGACCGTAGCCTAACCGGCACTGTACTCTTAATTATTACGGAGTATTACAGTATTACTACCGACAGACTCATAGAAATCCTGCTGATTTTCTAGATTTTTTTGTTATCCTTTAGCCCAAGGATCTAGTTTTTCTAAGATAAAAAGCATATATAATCTCAACTACCTTGGGATCAAATAATGTTCCGCGGATGCTAATTCTTTGTTTTGACGTGATACTTTTTATCTTTTTGTAAGTCTCAACTCTCAAGGGACCACAGACAACTTTGATAAACTGGGCTAATATTCAAACTGAACAAAATTTTGGAATTTCTTAGGAGTCAAAATACGTAATGAAAATACTGTTAAGCATCAACTCACACTCTGTCATTTAGGACATCATATAGTGATCATGCAACTTGTGGCTGGGAAATTTGTTCCAAATGTAAAGAACAGGTCGCAACTGAAGATTATGATGTCTCAGGACTCAAGGCTTGAGTTTAAGTACAAAAGCATTAGCTTCCCTTCCCTTTAAACAACAGTTGATGCAGGGAATTTAACCCCGGAGTTAGCCATTTATATTTTGAACATAAGTGCAAAATCCTAATGCATGCTAGCGGAAATAACAAGGTTTCATTCTAGTACACAAGTTAGGCTAATTAGTTAATCATCAAAAGCGCGGTTTCTAGTTCAGATACCCACTGTAATAAACTACTGTACTATCCCTAACTGGCATTCCAAGCCTATCCAGGCGACCGGAGCCAGGGTAAGCCTTGCTGGTGAAGCTGGCATGCATTGCTGAAGCTCTCTGCCCGCTTGATCTGGGGTTATTGTCACCTAATCCATGCACTGAATACCTCTTGGTTGAACTAGGCCTCTCATACTGAGGTCTCTGCTTAGGGGCACTGAGAGACCTCATCTTTGCCTTTGAGGATTCAGTGTATGACATATAGCTAGGACAGTCTGAGTATCCACTAAGTAAGCTTCGAGAACCATCGCTCTTTGTTGGAGTAAATGGCCCTCTCCTGGAACTACCACCCTGGGAGGTTGTAGAGCAGAATTGTGGGCTGTTCTCAGCTGTGCAGTATTGGCCATCATCTAACTCCTCACAGAATTTGAGAGGATTTAGAGATTGGACTACTTCACATGAGACTGCTGGACTCGGGACCGTGTGGTGGGTTGTGGAATCCTTTGAGGTGGTGTAGCTGTGGCTGATTTGGTCCAATGTTAGCAGGCCAGAGTGGGATGACTCAAGAAGGCTTCTCCTTCTAGGGTTCAAATGGGGTCTACCAGTGTCTATCTCAAGAATCTTGTCAGCTCGCTCTTCGTCTGTCATGCATGTTCTTGCAGAGGAAGTACTCCGTGGTTCCCATGTTAGTTCGTCCGTTCGAGGGTCTGACCATGACGAACCAAAGTTCCCTCTGTCTTGGTTGATAGTGTTTACGCGACTACTTGATTTCGAGCTGATTCTCTGAAGTTGGGAAAGCAAGTCAGTAAGTGTGCGTATTAAGTAGAAATGGCAGGGAGGAAAATTGAATAATATATGTACCTTGATCTTTGGTGACTGATCCTGCTTAGCCGTTTTAGCAAGGACGAACTGCTCGAATTTCTCAGGAGTTGGCGGTCCCTGAAGATAGAATTCATGTACATGAGATCATCAACATATCAAAGGAACTATGATAGAGCTACATCGAAAGAGTAAAGAACAAGAAGGGTGCCAGAGAACGTCGAAGAATTCCGTCTCAGTTACTATCAAGTTTTTCCATCCAAATTAAGTCAAGGGGTGACAATGAGATCCATAATTTCCTCTTAAAAACCTCTTAGCAGGAAGACCAAAGGCAGCTAATGAATTTTATGAATTATAATCGATCATGATTAAGTTTCAAGAATGTAACTATGTAGTATACTAGAGATTCATAATTAGTCATAAAGCCAAATACTTCCACTGTCAAAATTAGTAGGTTAAGTCATCTATTAAACCAAATTCAAGATCGTAAAAAGACAAGATATTAGCAATGTGTCACAGCTTTAGATAAACAGGGTTGGTATCAAGTTGGTCTCTGCACAATGAAATATGACAAAGCAGTTGGAAGTGGTCAACCAAGGCTGCACAGGCACGTTGTAGACAAAAGCAGCTGAAAGAAGGTTGACGGAGTCTACTTACTTTCTAACTTTCATATAACACTCCAACTAAAACTTCACTTTACTACTCATATAATTGACCTCCCATTTTAATATGCACTAAAGTATTCAATCGACACTGACATTATTGACTTAAGGAGAAGTGAAACAGTACTAGACAATAACACATGGAAAAGGTAAAGCTAACATGTCAAAAAAAAAAAAAAAAAAAAAGATATAAAGAAGCCTCCAGTAAATTTTGACAATCAAAGATTGGATATAAAAATTTATACTTACTGGTTGGTGAAGTTGGCCAGACTTGCTACTTGAATGAGGAGACTCAGGGATATAGGCCCGGACTGATCTGGCCCGCGCCTGTGCTCGCAGCATCGCTTGCATACATCGCATTGTTTCAGCAGTTTTCTTCCTCAGAATGTGACCCCTCACAAGGGCCTGTAACTTCACCAGCCCTTTCAGAGCTCGCAATGCCCTTTTTGCCTGCATCAGAAAATCGACCAGGCATTTAGTATTCTGAACCAAGTTAAATCCATGCTAGTAGTTTCTGATCAAATTGCTTAGGTGTTGAGCTTGAATATAGCCCATCCAACATTTTGGCGCTAAAGTTAAGCACACAGTAACATGGAAGATTTAGAGGACACTAAGTGCCAAAATGTATTTCTTTCTTCACTTTTGTCTGAAAAAAGTTGAACGTTCAAGAAGACAGAGACAAATCACCTGCTGCAGGCCCCCCTGCAGTAAAAAGAAAAGTAAAGGCACGGGTTCTGACTACGTATAGATTCTGTGATTTATAGATAAAGTAGATATCACTTCCGATCTACCTATAGATACTTGCAGGGACTAGGGAGTACTAGCACCTTGACTTGATATGAATCTATGTCAATTTCCATTTGTACTTTCGTATGCGTAGCAAGACACTAAACTCAATTTATAATTTGCACTCCGAAGCATATGACAGCTAAATGACAGAATAATTAAGAAGAGTTGAAGTTGAAACTACTGGATTTGTCCATATAAACAAGAGATACCAACTCTCTTGGGTAGATTATTTTCAGGTAGGTAAACACACAAATTAACAGACGCACCATGCTTAGCTTAAGAACCAACATACCTTAGCATATTATTTCCCAGAAAATAATGCAAGATAAACCTACCTTTGGGTAATTGGATCTTTATTGCCTAAAGGAAACAATATACTATATCATTATGCATTGAAGTAGAAAAAAGTTCAACTTAAAAGATGGAAGTTGGATGCATCGTTTTCATTTGTCATAATTAAGTATAAGGATGTTAAAAAAGACCCAAAACAGAACAAAAATGATGCTTTTGACATCAAAAGACAGGTTTGCATGAACTCAACGTATATATTTACTCCATGGATAAACTTGCAGCAATCCATGCATAATCATGTCGTATCAAAGTGAACATAAAAAGAATAGTAGTCTCTAGTAAACCACATCTAAACTTATTAAGTCAAATTGCAAGTTTAGACAATGACTTGTACAGAGTGACTTACTCTAGTTAGCAGTTAGCACAGTCCCTAATAAACAAATCATATCCAAGGCCAACAACAAGTAGCGAGGATCTTAATCCACATTGGATGACACATTGACACTGTATCATAACTTCAAATTCACATATTGATAATGAGTAGAAATAAACCTACAAGCTGGCATTGAAATGGTTCACATTATGAACCAAAAACTGTATGTGACTAGCCTCCCTACACTAGTTTAAGGTAATATTGCACGCATGTGGGCTGCTCAAATCCCTCACAACGGCGAGATCCGTACACCACGGTTATTTTCATAATCTCAGGTCATATCTTCCAGGATTTGATAGTGTTAAATGGCATTAGATGATCATCCGGAATTCAATAAGATAATATCGGCAATCCAAACTTTCACGATATTTAGTGACACACACAAACACTACTAATAACCACTCGCTTTTCCATCTTCGGATCGTCAACCTTATGAATTACGGAGTAACATGACAATTTTGGTAGAAAACAATGTCCAACAACCCACAAGCCCCACACCAAACGAAGGAGGAGCAAACAATGAAGTAAATTTTGATAGAGACTTGATCATATTGGTATTGTTAGGTTCTTACTTCGATAACAACAACCATGTGCTAGTATTTGCCAAATCCGTGTATTGGCATCATCAACCAAAACAACCCACTCCTTTTACCCCACTTAACAATAATTTAAGTGTACCTCTCTACAATACTCAGGCTTGGGAGATTACCCATGTGTCCCCTATGATTGGGAATTTACTATCGTAATTCCTACTATAATGGACTCTAAGCATAAGAAAACAGTTTAGGGTTGGTTAGGCCCTCTAAAGGGAAGTTCCAAAGTACAATAATAGCCTGACAAAAAAAAGTAGAACAATTGTACCAACAAATCATGAAATAATCAAAGAATGATTCTTTTTTTATTTCTGCCTTTTTGGGGTTCGAAGAAAAGCAAAATAACTTACTACACTTATTCTAATATACCTGCTACTTTAACTTGCTAGTAAAAGCATACTATCAAAAACAGAAATATATCAAGGAAAGCTTTTAAGGCATACGGAGTAATATTCTAAACAATGTGATATAAGTACACCTTTATGACGCTACCATTATATTCTTATAGTATGATACTATGATATGGCTGATCTTCATACATGCGGTGTTTCACGTCATTCTTGTGTGACTAGTGAGTGAGTAGTGAGGCGAACAAGTGACAAACTGAAAATATAACATTAAGGTTTTGCACCGGCTATACCAAAATACCAATATTGCCAAAAAACAAATCTTATCAGAAAATCTCTCACTATTACACTTCCCAAGTTCCACCCCTAGAAAAGAAATGCTAAAAGTAAAATTGCCACCATATTGCATAGAGTTCACACTAGAAACGATTTTTCGAGCCACCAATTTTGATCACCTCAGTCCACACATACTCCTAGATAGTAGAATTATACGAAGTACTTATTTTATACACACAAGCGCACTATTGGCTATTGCACATGCAATGTCTAACAGTAAATAGAGTGGGCATCATGAGGATATAGTTAATGCCGTGTTTGGTAGTCGAAACGTCGAAGTCTTGTTTAGAAGGAAGAAACGCAAGACGACATGAAAGAGGACATTTCATACCAGCTCACTCTATCTCGTCTGATTAAACTGCACGCTGACAAAACTAAACACAACACATATGCTCAAAACCAAAGTACAAACCAAACTCATTACTTGCTTTATTACCCTCTATATTTTGTAGTGCCTCTCAAAAAGTGAAGCTTCCATTCCCGGAACTTCTGCTAGATTCCATTACAAAAACAACAAACAAAGCAACCCATCTTTCGCCCTATCTTAATCAACGTTACCATGTCACCCCTATATTATACTAACATATATTACCCTAACACAATTAACTTAATATTTCATTAGACAATGATATAGAGTAACCGCGAAGTTATCAATTTGGTAATCAGTATTCAGTAATCACTCTTTCACACGACCTTTTCAAGTCCAAATATTAATACTATAAAAAAGACAAAGAGTTGTTAGCATAATTTGGTAAATTGCCAGATTATCAACTTAATAGTCACCCTCTCAAATGTTGGAAAATTGCATACTAATTGCAACCAAAATATGTTAACCACCCTAGCCAATGGGTGGTTTGTATTTCACAAGTTCGTGTGGTTATCACTTTGGTAGTCACTCTTGAACTTTCATACTAATATTATAAAATGTGTATTAACATATATTGCTAAATTGCGAGATCATTAATTTGGTAGTCACCCTCTCACACGATCAGAAAAATATATACTAACCAAAAGTCCGCGAAAGCAGGACTGTATGACGACAGCAGCCCAAACAAGTCTCTCTCCGCCACCACTCAAGCGCGGCGGAGCAGGTACATTGCTACACCTCCCGCTATGCGTCAACCTAACAACAGCAGCAGCAGCTTGGGCAGCGGCAACAGCTGCTTCAGCTACAGCAGCCGTAGCTGCAGCAACAGCAATGGCGTGCTTGTTGGGATCATCCTGACCGTCGGTAGTAGGAGCAGCAGACGTGGCAGCATCGTGGCTGTTGCTACGAGGGCGGGTAATGTTGGAGGTTTTTTCTCTGTATGACTGAACAAAGCTCCACCTACGCTTGTCCTTGGTTGGCTTTGGGCTTGGGCTTGGGCTTGGGTTCGGGTCGGGTCGTTTTAGCCCGAGGAGAGCGCGGAACCACCTCGATGCCTTGCCCATTTGGCGGGCATTTGTAGGGAAGAAAGTGAGTTAAGGGAGTGGGGAGAGTTTTATGTATGGAAGAATATATGGGAAGTTTTGGTTGAGAAGATAAATGCATGAATAACGTCAATTTATTATGAGTTGTACTTGGATTTATTATTCTCATTTATTTTTCCAGCCCCCCACTTCATTGCCGTTTCTACTCTCCACGCGGAGCGTGCTATTCACTGTTCATACTTTTGTCTATGTGTATTTTGTATTTGTTTGGAGTAGAATACGTATATATCCACATTTTGGTCACTAGCAAAGAAATTTAGTTTGGTCACATCAATATATAAAGAGAGGAATTGGAATTTATAATGGTTTAAAAGCACATATGAGAATGAGTCACCATAATGGTAACCATTATACTTATAATTAGAAAAACAAAATGGTTAAAAAAAAAGGAGATTGATAACGTTATAGAGACAAAATCCTTTCCATAGACTTATTTGTGTATAGTAATGGGCTAGACATAAAAGCTATTGAAAACGTATTTTTCTTCTACCTAGTTGGCACTCCCTACCATTCATTTACTTTCTCAATCCGAAGTGGAGGGAGAAGATAAATGGACGTACACCTCTTCTAAATAAATTGAGAAAGTATACTTCTAAGTTTGAAGTCTAGTTGTTGGAGTGTTGCCCTGCCAACAAGAAGGTTACAAGTCCGACTCTTAGCTTTGTAGCAAGAACAACTTTGTTTCAAAAACAATTAATGTTCTACCACACAGGTTGTCAAAGCTTGTGTCTAGCATCCGTTTCTAACTTGCTATCTTGACTAATCTAGTATTGTATATACAATGTATGGTGCAATGTCTGGGTTTATTATAGAGGTCGTGAATCGTGATGGTATGTTCACATCCCACAATACCTCAAAAAAAAAAAAATTGTTCACAACCCACAAGAGCTTGTGTAGTTTTTATAAAAAAAAAAAAGAAAAGAAAAGAAGACAATGAGTACGTACGAACTGTGGCAGTGGCTCGTGGTACTTTTTTTGAAGAAAGACAATACTGCATTGTCCAACGTCCATATCTAAGACTAGATTAGATATATGGGTTGTACTATGGTACATTGGTACAGACGTACAGTACATGCTGAAGTAGTCACAAGGCCTCATTTGTTTCTTGGTCCCAGGCCCATGCGGTGCCTGATGCCTCTAAACACCCTACTTCGTACAGTACCACTCTACCTACGGTAGACTGTATTAGCTATGCCAATTCACCCTCGAATACCAAAAGGAAAAAACTTTCTAGCGAGTAGCGAGTGACCTCCTAGAGTGAGTCACAATTGTCATATCCATTTACCCTATTTCCCGTAAATTAACCAGCAAAACTTGGCATCAGGAGAAAAGGCATATCAAAAGAAAGACTGCTGTGCTTAGGGCCAGAACAGCCACAACCTGTTTGTATTTTTTGTATCATTGCTCTGTTACTATGTAGCTCTATTTTTTCATTATTTAGACCAAGGCTAATCGTAACATAATTACTCTTAAACCATTCCGCAGAAAAACGCTAGATAACAATTACTCCAGTAGTTACACAAGTCATTTGACTTCAAGATCACTCTCTATACTACATTAAATAATGTGTTGGTTACGAAGATCATATCGGCTATACACCAGTATTTGCAAAACTAATCGGGTGTTTAAATGCAAAATACAGTACCATGTGAAGATTAAGGTAGAATTAAATAGTTACGTAGTAGTACGAAGTTTGAGTTTAACAATTACAAGGATTGTTATTCCCAGTTCGAGCTCTCTTAAAACCCCTCTCACAGTCACACTATATGTTTTTTTTTGCTTCAATGTTAAAATAAGTCAGTTGGTCAAAGGCTTAGAATCTGCTTCCCGTTAAAGATTGGAATCTTGTAAGTAAATGAGACAAAAATGTAGCCCATCAGGCATCAATCAATCAACCTATCTCACTCCATTATGCCCTATGCTGTACTACGTACATCCTATGAATGTGCAGCAAATCTTATAGCCACCTGCCGACGATAAGCGGTCTTTTGAAATTAATTATCTCATCATGCCTCTTCTCCTGATTTACCTTTCTTTTTTGGTGGGGTAGGTGATGTGAACAGATAGTTAAAAGATCAGTCCGTGTGCCTTCGCTTGAGACAATTAAAGCAAACCCAATTAAATGCTTTGTACAACGATTTTTAGTTGTAATTTGCTGATGGTTAATCATCTACGCTACCTTTTTCTCACCTAATGCAATGGAATCAAAGTATATGTGCTCCATCCGTCTCAACGGAACGATCCATTTTTTTTAAGGGTGTCTTAATAAAACAACTCTTTTTCCTTATTTGGTAAGGTTTTAAACACTTTTGTCAAAAATGTCCTTTTGGATTGTGAACCACCCATATGCAATTCTCTCTTATTAATCTTGCTTGTGAGACACTAAAACCCTTGATTATTCTCTTTTCTTAAGGTTTGTTTAGTAAACCGTGTAGTGGTGGTATATGGTAGCGTTTTTAGTACTCTCACCATATTTCATTATTTTTACAACTTGTTTTTTTCACACATGTCAATACATATTTTATATGTTAAATGTCTTTAATTATTTATTCGTAAATAAAGAGATTTAAAGAATATTTTACTAGGAAAGAAGATGAAATAATACTTGAAATTGAAATACATTTTTACCAATAATAGAAACATAAACTAATAAGTGGAACACGCCAACATCGTATATAAGGTGATGAAGCCCCATTTGTCCATTACGAGTACTCCCTCCGTCTTTCAAAAATTGTCAAAATTTCTATTATAGTCCGTTCACAAAAACTGTCAAGGTTAAGGAGCTAAAAACACATCACTAATTAACTTTCCATATTAACTTC
>CAAKMY010044113.1:0-12145 GCA_901111285.1 Corrigiola litoralis | reverse complement strand
ATGTACAAATATGCTATTATCAAGGCTGTTTTTTTTCTATTCATGACGTCAAAGCTTCAGGGCCAAATGGATTTTCCTCTATTTTTTTTTCCTAAAATCTTGGCATATTGGTGTTGGTGGGGAGGTGTGTGCTGCAGTTAGAGAATTTTTTACAAATGACAAGATGCTTAAATTAGTTAATTACACTTTTCTATGTCTGATTCCTAAGATGGATGTTCCTAATTAGGAAGGTATTGGCAAACGTTGCCAGGAGGTTTAATATGATATCACAGGGAAGGAACATGCAACATTTGTTATGGGGAGAAATTTATTTGACAACCTATGTTTTGCTCAGGAGCTGGCAAAGCACTATTGTAGACCAAATGTTTCACCAAGGGCTATTGTTAAACTTGATATTGGAAAGCCTTTAACTCAGTGTCGTGGGCTTTTCTTCATAAGGTTTTGTTGGTCTTTGGGTTTAATCCTAGATTTTGTGAGTTAGTTATAGCCTGCATCTCTTTTACCAGATTCTCCCTAAATAACAATGAGGGTACAAAAGGGTATTTTGAAGGTAAAAGGATTTTAAGACAAGGGGACCCTTTGTCTTCTTATGTTTTTGTATTTTTCATGTAGGCTTTATCAAAAATGCTTCGGGAGACTTGGTGAGGATCAAGTCTCATTTCATCCCAAATGAGTAGGGATTGGGTTTAATCACTTGATTTTTGCAGTTGATTTATTAATATTCACTAGAGGTGACACCTCTTCAGCTCATGTTTTGGCAAGATCTTTGAATATGTTTGCTTAATTCTCTGGCTTATATGTTAATCCCAAAAAACCTGCATTTATTTTTTTGGGGAGATTGGGGGGGGGGGGGATGTTAGCACTGCTATTAAAAAAAAAATATTGCAAGTCACATGCTTCACTGAGGGCAACTTGTCTTTGAAGTACTTAGTATTATGCTCGATTTTTCGAGGCTCTCCATTGATATGTATGTTGGTCTTTTGAAGAGAATTACTAACAAGATTCAACATTGGGGTCGAGGGTTTCTTAGTTTATGGGGAAATGTGCAATTCATCAACTCAATGAAGTTTGGTATCACAAACTTCTGGTGTTCAACTCTCTTTTAACCTAGCAGTATTATTAAGCAGATTGCAGGGTTGTGGAGGTCATTTCTGTGGGGAATCGATTATGGTAGTAGAAGAATTGTGTTTCTAAAGCCGCAGAGTATGTGCAATTCTAGGAGATATGGAGGTCTTGGTATAAAAGAGGTATTGAGATGGTATAAATATGTGATGTTTAAGGGGTTGTGGAGATTGCACACTAACCAAGATGATAACTGGTCTTTTTGGGTAAGGCATTATCTGTTGAAAGGGAAGTCTATTTGTGATGCAAAGCCAATTTCTACATATATTGTGAACTGGAAAGGGCTACTAACCTTGAGGGATGAGTTTGTTACTTCTACAGAGGGTTGTGGACAAGTTGTTGCTCTTTTGCAATCTTAGACTGTTGCTGGTAAATTTAAGGTCTTGAATGCTTATAATTTCTTCGAAAAAGGAGAAATGAGATGCAGCTGGGCTGGTCCATCTAGGATCCTTCTATGAGGCCTAGTCACGCATTCATTGGATATTTAGAAGTCCAAATAAGTCTTGCAATTGTGGATTATATGATTAGAAGGAGGTGTGCCATGGTCAATATGTGTTGCTTATGCAAAATTGGTGGTTGTATCTACTACTCACCTTTTCTTCAGATGTGACTTTGCAAGTAAGATATGGTAGAGGAGTCATGATTCTCTCCATTTTCAAAAAGAACTGATCTTCCATTACCTAGTATATATGTTTGTCACCTCTTTATTTTCTAAACAGTTTAAATCTTATCTCTTATCTTGACCTTAATACCCTTCTCCCTTTTGGATATCATCCAATTCTAAAAATAAATGGAGATAATCCTAATACATGGCAAAGTATCAAGAACTACTTGTGTTTCATTGTTGTTGATAAGAATTTTTCAAACTAAATAACATGGTTGGCTAAGTATAATCGTGGCTCAAGATGGATGAAAATGTTGAGGATATGTGGATTACTAGCTACTGTCTACTACATTTGGGGGGAAAGAAACCTCAAGCTTTTTTCTGATAAGAGTATATAAGTGGAGTAAATTTTTAAGATTACTTGTTAATAATGATTAATTGTAACTCTAGTATGCCTGAAATTGAGAGGACTAACCATTTGCTATAGGTTTGATCTAAGGTAGTAATTTGTTCTTTTGTTCCTCTTTTAGTTGGCTATGTTTTTTATATGTTCAAGTTGCATCTTTGCCCCTTTCCATGGAATGGAATTAAACTTATTTCTTTGCAAAAATAATAAAAAACAACAACGATGGACTAGATATAATGATCTCTACATTAGTAACATAAGATATTATTGATACCTATCTCTACTAATATTAGAGAGATAATTTAACTTGATCCAAATGTGCGCACAAAGTTGCTCATAAGAATCGAATCCTTAATTTCATGATTGGGATAGGAGAATTCTATCCACTTGAGCTCGTTTTTTTACTTTAGACATTGGAGAATATAATGTACTTGAAAAGTAAGTTTTCAAGAACGGCAGTACATAACTTATCTCACCACATCTAATATATATAAATACGAACTTATGCTAGTTGGATAGCTATATATATTTCAAGTGTTACTGAAAATGAACTTACGAACTTATGCTAGTTGAAACTGTGCAGTTAGTTTTAGGTGAAACGTACAAAGTAAACTGCAAGTTCTCTAATCTCTTCCGCCTTTATTATCTCCCCCATTCTCTCCAAACCCTAACCTCTAATTGAAAAACTTCTTTAGGGAAAAATTGGTTTTTTTTTTACCACGTTTGGCCTAGATTTAAATAATTATATTCTGTTTAATTATCTTAGTTATCAATAATTTGTCTCTCCTTTATGTGAGAGTTTTTCTTTCTTCAATAGTGTGATCATTTGAAATTGATATCTAAACTACGACGACCACTCAACTTCTACCATGAAAAGTTTAATAAAAAAAAAAAAATACAAAACCCAGACAAGCTGGGGTCAAAAGCTAGTTTAACCAAAAACAATTGAAACATAAGGCTTTCCTTTTAAATCTTATCTAAAAGCAAATCGAAGGAGCCTAAACCGAAGTATGTAAACCCATTTGCGGTTAAGCTAATTGATAATCAAAACTCGTACACGAGGTGAATCTTGCTGAAACTTTCCATAGTGACATTTAATAAATCATGACCTCAACAATTATGATTCAGTTGGTAGCGAGGGTGTAAACCGTAAAGTATCATTAATACACATTACATTTAGCACAAATATTGTTAGGTACGTGTAAGGGAAAAGAGGAGACTTAAACTTGTAATGCTAATTACATGTCCTTCTTTGATATTTATTTATTTTCCTAATTTTTATTTAATTTTATACAAAATTAAATGTAATGGTGATTACATTACACCTCTCAACCCAACTGAATCCTTAGTCATTGGGATCTTTTAAGTTTTGCATAATTGGTCAAGGTTTAAATCACATAATGAGGAACATCAGACATATATTTGACGTTTTAACTTACGGACAGACAACTAACTAACATAGCAACTGCATCATGTAATTGCAATCTCTCTCCGCGGATTTCAGTTAGCCATCCAGTAGCTACTAAATAGTGACAAACGTGTTGGAGCAGCCACGGATCCCTGTTTACTCAAAACATAATTTCATGATATGTCTGATGTTTCTCACAATCTTAAGAGCGACCCACACCACATGTATGTATATAGAGCGCTCATTATTGTTGTGTATGAAGAATACTACTGTTAATCACAACAACTACTCGATCTAGTGTAAGATTATCTCTAATAAAACAAGACTTAACATGTATTCTTTCAGGAAGTCCAGCTGTAGGTCAAAGAAAAATAGAATCCTTCTATTGGGTTCCACCATCTATGTTACTATGTATTGGTCCTAACTCCTTAGAAAGTCTTTTCAGATAAACAATATTCTTTCCCATTCCATACAATATATATTTGGACATCTTTGTCTGGAAAATTTATTATAAGATTTCATGCAATATACGACTAATTTTCCTAAACATAAAGAATGACACAGATATAGTGGATACATATATACCTAACACAATAATTGTTACGAAAATTATGGGCTCATCACGTCGATCAGCTCTATTCATTTGACGATGGTCCATTCCGTTCCATCACCATTTCTTTTTCACGTTCATTTTCTTTCAACCATCATCAAGAAGCACAGTCGTTTTCTCTTTATCAGTAGTACCAACATGCTAGACAAGAGTTTGTTGCCATTACTGTTTTTTGGGTCAAGTCCGCGTCTTAAGCTATGGCCAATCATCATCAATCAATGAATTTTTTTCCTTAAAACCAAAGAAGGTAAAATGTATACGAACAACAATAGAAGTAAGCTGCATAGATGTGGATGTTAGCATGTGACATCCCTTCAATGGACCACCACCTGTTTGTTGCGTTATACGGAGTAAGAACTACTAATAGCAACCACCAAATCCCAAATCCCCCACCCCATACGAGCCAAGGGCCGGAAGGACACTAAATAATGTGCTACCGTAGTGGTAGGGATGTACATGGTTTAGCCTGTTTTCTTCCACTTATTTAAAACTTATCTTATCTTATCTTATCTGAAATTTTCTTATTTTTTTCTGATTGTTTCTGAACTTTTCTTATTTTTACTTATTTTTCCGAATTTTACTTATTTTTACTTATTTTTCTGAACTTTAATTATTTTTACTTATTTTTCCTAATTCATGTTGTTTTGATAGCTCAACTTTACTTATTTTTATTTATTTTCTTGAACTTTACTTATTTTTGCTTATTTTTCTGAACTTTATCTGAACTTTTCTTATTTCTTTTGAACTCATCTTATTTTTCCTGAAAATAAGGGCATGTTCTCTTCAACTTATTTTCACTCATATTATCTTATCTTATCTGAATTTTTCTTATTTTTCTTGATTGTTTCTACACTTTTCTTATTTTTACTTATTTTTCTGAACTTTACTTATTTTTACTTATTTTTCTGCACTTTACTTATTTTTTTCTCCTGATTCATGTTGTTTTCATAGCTCAACTTTACTTAATTAATTATTTATTTTTTCTTATTTTTCTGAACTTTACTTATTTTTCTGATCTTAACTTTATATTCGCTGAACTTTTCTTATTTTTTCTGAACTTATCTCATTTTTTTTAAGAAAAAGTAAATATAAGCTGAGGAGTTCATGCCCTTAAATGTTATAATAAGTGGAGACAAGGTACAAAATTATTTGTTGGACAGTTGTTTATTGATACGGGTCTGTCAAATTGACTGGAACAAATGTGCTTTATTGGAAAGGGGAGGAGTGAGACATATGAAGTATGCAATGTCTACAAATTGAGACATAATCAACCTTGGCATACAAAAGACTCTATAGGAAAGGTTTATCCCTACATTTTAGCCCAACTGTCTGTTTTACCTGGATGGTGGATATATATTCTTGTATGTGCATCAAGTGTCACTGATATTTGGTAATGGAGGGTGGTCCTCTGCTGACAGATTTTGTAGAAGCCAATCTTCATAAAGCAAGAAGTCAACATCATAAGAAAAGAAAAAGAAGAAAGGAAAAAGAAATAATCAATGGAACTTAGTACTGCTGCTTTGCATGTGGATGTTATGATATAGGAAATTATAGTACAGTTTTTCCTGTGTCATAGCTCTCCTGAATCATAGTTTTTCCTAAGGATTTTCGGATCATATAAAAGAATGGGGTATAAAGTGGCTATGTATTTTGGGCTACTCTGGTCCACATTTACTGCTTTGTTGTTTAATTTGAAATGTCATTAGGCAATGAAGATTACATGGTTGTAGCTCAACGAGCAATTTGGAGAAGGTAGGGGAGGAAGTGTGAGTTTCTATCTCAGTGGACGGAATATCATAGTTTTGCTGACCATTCAATACTAATTGAATAGTTGTAAATAACTTTTGTGTTTGGTAGTATAAGTTGTTGAGCATCCATAGCAGGTCAGGCCACAATATTGTAGTTTTTAAGTAGTAGATTGTGGAGGCTTGTTCACCTTGTAGTTTTGTGCATGCAGATGACGGCATATACTTGGCTTACTCTGATTTTAATCAGTACCTGATTAGCGATTCAGCTTGTTCGAAGGAAATCAATGAGTGGTTTGCCAAGCATTTGGACTCGGTATGCATGACCTGTAAATAATTCGTGCTTTAGCTGTGTGCTCTTTCTTTTTTTGACAAAGCTTCACATGGCCCCTTTGACTTTTGCTATGTTGATGATTCTTCTCATTAGGTTCCTTTCCGTTTAGTTGCTGAGGATGGAAAAGCTAAATGCTCGTGGGTGAGTTTGGATGACGTATCAAATATTTTCGTTAGAGGTAACCTTTTAGCTCTTTTTTTTTTTTAATTTTTTTTTCTCACAGTTCTTAGTAAAGTACTTTGAGACTATTTACTCACGCTGGTTAGCAATGGAGATCGAGTTGTATCGTGATGATGGAGTTTTTTTTTTTCTGGGGGGGGGGGGGCTGGGTTATAGTGTGATTTTGTCCTTAATTGCATGTTTCTTTGATTGCTTGGTATCTTTGCATGTTTGGTGCTGAATTGTCTCATAATTTCGTGTAATGCTAATTAATATGATGACCAAAGATTCTGATTCTTGACATAATATAGCGAAATATCTTATTGATTAGTTGAACATGATTTGTGATTATTGGTTTATTTCAATGTTGCGTCTTCTATTGTATTTATGTTATTGCTTTTATCGATAATAGAATTTCTCACATTTTACTAGTTGGATATATCACAATTGTTCAAGTCCTATGTGACTGGCTATGTATCAATATGTGAGTATATGAAGATATACGTGCCTTTCTGGTAAATTTTTGACTATGTTCACTTTAGATTTGAGCTTGTATAGAACAATCTTGCTCGCTACCGTTGTCTATGTTCACTATGTTGGGTATAATAAAAATAAACCTACTGAATATCTCCATGTCCATGTGGGACTTGGGGTGTTACTATGTAGTTGTCACATTTTGCATCTGCTTTGTTGTCTGGTTAATATGTTTTCCTTTGTTTTTCACTTGTGTTGCTAAATTCATGAGATCGTCTTTTTCTTTTCAATTTGTTGCTGTGTAAATCACTTTTGCATAATGTTCAGCACTAAATTTTTGTGATATAAAACTAGAAATCATGTTAATACCTTGGACTTGGTTTAAGTTGTGCTTTGAAAATTATGTGCTGACTATTTTGGATTTTTTGACTCCTTATTCTCCATGTCTCAGATTTAGAAAATTCTCAACATCAACGTGTCTCTGAGCTGCAAAGACTTCGGTCCATGTACGTATTTCTTGTAGCTGATCAATCATCTTTGTCTTGATGTATTATTGGGCATGGTATATGGTACCCGACTTTTTTATAATGTAAGTTGTTGTCGAAAATCCCCCGTTCCCTAGAAAAAGGAAAGAAAGAAAAGATTCTATTGAGAGAAGTTGTACCTTTCTGGTAGGCAGTTAGGCAGTGAAGGATTTTTCTCCATTTTGCTGTTGAAAATCATGATGACAATTCATTTAATGTGGATGTGGGTGCTTGTTTTTTCCTAGGATCAGTTTGTAAGAGTGTATCTGTGATGGTTATTGTCTCTAAAACCTTTTATCATCGAAATTATTTGGCAGATTTGGAACCAGTGAAAGGCAGTGGGTTGAGGCCCAAGTAGAAAATGCTAAGCAGCAAGCTATGCTTACAATACTTAAAATTCAAGTTGCTTCTGATGAAGCTCATATTCATATGGATATTCATTCTCTCAGGTATGGAGTTCCTACTTTGATTTATGTTTTTCATCCTCTGATCATTCGTATGAATCTACATGTCCTTATTCTTTTCATACTTTGATCATGATTCCTGGAGAGATTTCCCCCCTTCCTTTCTCCCCATATTCCTTCTGTAAGAATTTGTGATCTCTTATCAACTTGTATGTTATAAGGGAGGGGCTGTAAGAAGCTTTTTCTTTATATTAGAGTGGTGGGAACTCTGCTGTGTGGTTGTTATGATTGAGTATCACTTATATATTGGCTATGCAATGAGATAATCGCAAATTGAAAGGTTTAATATTTCTTCTCAAGAAAATTCTCATGCTATAGATGAGCTATTTACTAAAAGATGCTTGCTCTATCTATTAAATGAGGATCCTGTTCTAAAAGAAGGTCCCTCTTTTTTTTAAGATGGTGGTTTACATGTTTTACTTCTCCACATGTCACATATTTAAAACTTACTCATCCTTCCATATCTTGTTAGTGTCTGTTGCCTTTATTAGTTTCCTGCTTCTGCGCCTACTCTGTCGTAAGTGCCCTGATATAGTATACCCTCGATGACCAGGAGAAAGCATGCAGAGTTGGTTGGAGAACTTTCAAATCTTCATCACAAAGAAGAAAAGTACTTATCTGAGGTATGTGTCATCTCTGTAGGCATATCTTATTCTGTGTTTATTTCGGGGCTAAGGATCTCCATGTGTCCATCATTTGTGTTTGTAGCGATAATAACGTTTGTGTTTGAAGAGATTGGGTGGCCTTTCTTGTTAACTAAGCTAAACAACAGAAATTCTAAGCCAAAATTTTGAAGTGTAGAGCGAAAAGTTTAACATAATTTATGCTTTTTTTATCCAGAATTTGAATCAATCAAACTCAGAAGCGTTCTTATTATGTTTTGAAGTAGGGTTTGAACTTTGTCACTAGCTAGATACTTAAATTATCTGGGAGGTTTTGAAGCTTGTATGCAATATGGTCAATGTTTCTTGTTCCACTTTCTCTTAAAGTACAATAGCTGCTGTGCATTCTGCAAAGTGCACTGCGAAGCATGGCCCTAGTGGTCAAGTGAGGTCTTTGTGACCTCAAGGTAGATCTCGCTCAGCATGGGTCCTCCTTTCCCGAGCCAAAACAAAGCATACTGCTATAAACATATTTTCTTAAGTGTTTTCTATGTACTTGTCTTCATAAAATTATGATACTAATTTATTCTCTGCACTGAATCTCAATACCTGAAGACTATTCCTGATCTTTGTTGGGAGTTGGCTCAACTTCAAGATACGTATATTTTGCAAGGTATTGCAGCTTGTTGTTGTCATTTTTGCTCAATGTTTGGCTGAGCATTATTTTTAGTTGTGCCCCTTGATTGTGCTTGTAGGTTTAAGCTACTATATGAATTAGGTATAATGGACTTTTATTTTCTTGTTGTAGGTGATTATGATCAAAAAATTATGCGTCAGGAGTTCTATATCAATCGGCAAAAGGCGGTATGTGGCAATTCTCGTAAACCACTAGATATATATCTTGCTTGATGCTTTACTTTAAGGACTATTTTTGCACTTTTTTCGCATTTGTTTCTGCCTCCTACGGAATTAAAATTGAATTAGGCAGGTAAAATATCTTTAAGTCCTATGTTAACTATAGGCTATGTGGGCTTAGGGAAAGCTTGCTCATTAGGAAATGATTTCATATGCTGTTGTTAATTTTTTTGTCCATAGGAAAAAATTGCTTTAGGGGATACACTGAATCTTGACCGACAAGCAAACTCCACTTTCTGACATCATCAGTAGGAAAAATGCCATTTCTTTTCAATTATCTTACATCTCTCACGAGCTCTCACCTATTGTGGGTTGTAAGGGGCGGGGAGGGGCTTTACGCGATACTTGATACTTTGATAGAATTAAAGATGATGTAAATGTCTAATATATATGTATCCCTGTGGGGTAAATAAAATTTGTTAAAATTAAAATAGTCATGGTCTTCTTTTTCTTGTCAATTGGTTCATTTGATCCGCTGTCATGCGTTTTAGTTTTTGTGTTGTCAGCATACTCTAAGGCCTATAGATATAAGGCTTATATTAGAGAAAATTTAAGGCCTTTTCTACAAGTGCAACAGCTAATCAAACTGCAGTTCTTGTATATATAAGTTTACATGGAACTGAATGTGCATGTGGACTGTCACAATCTTTTAGAGGCTACCATTTATGAACGAAATGCTGTGCACTCGGTTAATTGAAAAGATAGTGCTCATAACATTTTATCCTGATTAATGGGGTTCTAAAAATTGTAATATACTCTCTGATTCAGGCTTGTTTTGTCAATGCAATCTTTGTTTGAGGGATGACAATATCTGTTGTCAATCAAATACACCATCTTCCTTGTCATGTGTTACTCATAGGTCTAAAGTATCTGTCCTCTGGGGCCAGGGGAGTGGTGAGGGGGACTCATAACCTCAAAGATCTGTATTCTAAGGTTCAAAACCTAGGCACAGGGCTCAATGAATTCACCACATATTTTCCTCCTGAAACAGAATGATGGGGTTGAGGAGAAAACCTCCCGAACTCATTGTTTTGAGGTAGCTCTGGCGATGCATTTGATGAGGATCTAACTTTCAAACTCATTGTTGCTAGCTGGAAGTTCTGTGAAGTTTCCACATGCTTCTGATGTACTCGACCATCTTACTGCTTGCAATTTTCGTCCATTCTGTTTTACTAGGCTCTTTTAGTTGGTCCTTGGTACATTTTTCAGGACTTTTAATTTTTTTTCTACATAATAGGAAAATCTCACTTCCTTATTTGGGTCCCTTGCAATTGTTGTGCTCTTTCCTGTTGGAGAATGGTGTCGTTGTTTTTAGTTCGGTCTCTTTTGTTAAAGGCTTCTGCGTATGAGCTTTTGCACTTTAAAGAAACATTCGATATTTTGTCTTAAGGTAAAGCACATCATGGAGGACTTATCCTAAGAATTATTTAGCTTATAAATTGACTATGATATGTTTCTCTATGTCCATGTTTATTTATCATCTTGGACTAATTGCTTTTTTAGACTCATTCAGATTCCAAATTTCTGTTACCAAATTGCAGATGGAGCATAGTTTGGATGATGTTGGACTAACCTTTTTATATATACATTTATCATTGGCAGTTCATTAATCATTTGATAAACCAGCTTGCAAGACACCAATTTCTGAAGATAGCATGTCAGCTGGAAAAGAAAACAATGCTTGGAGCATATTCACTGCTCAGAGTCATTGAGTCTGAACTTCAGTCATACCTCTCAGCAGCTAAAGGACGAGTAGTATGTTCACTTTTTCTATGTATTTGAAGCACTGAAACAAGATCAACAACTCCTTTCTTACCTAATCTTTAATCAACCATCCTGTTATCCTAGTGTTTGATTCTACAAAACCTTCTTGGCTTGTTAACTGAAGTTGGTTGAGCACTAAAATGTTGGAATATTTAATCTCTTTTACTCCAGATGTATTCAGATGTTTTTGCTATCCGTACAAAAAGGGAATTTCACACTTCTATATTCTGACCCTGGATTGTTAGAATTCCCCTTCCTCTTTTTTATGAAGTGATATTGCTGACAGGGTCATTGTTTAGCCCTAGTTCAAGCTGCAGCTGATGTACATGAACAAGGTGCAGTAGACGACAGGGACAATTTTTTGCATGGTGTTAGAGACCTACTCAGCATCTACTCAAGTAACAGCTTGCTCTTTAATAACTTTATGTCTCAAAGCTTTTGTATTACATTGAAACCACTTCCACTTTTTTCAACTGAGAGGTGAGGTTACACCTGCTCTTTCCTGACCTTGCCACTGGCAGGATCCATACTGATTGGTGGTCGTGTTATCTGTCATTGTTAATGTTCTAACGTACTTTCTGTTTCAGACGCCCAAACTGGTGTCTCAACATATGTCTCAGCTCCTGGCATTGTTCAGCAGATAGCTAACCTTCATTCAGACTTAATGACCCTTCAATCTGACTTGGACAGTCTTCTTATTGAGGACAGAAATAGATGCATAAATGAGTTGTGAGTCTAGTTCTTTCTGTAATACGGTGGTTAGTTCATGGAACATGCAAACTTGATTTTTCATTCTGATCTTAAGTGCTTCCCATATTTGTCTCAGGTGCACTTTGATACAGAGCTTGCAGCAACTGCTATTTGCCTCATCAACAACGGCACAGCCTTTACTAACGCCGAGGGTAACTTACTATTTCACTCTTTATGTGCCAACCACAACCATGACATGCAACTTTCTTTGTTTTAGTGCCGAAAGTGCCCTCTTCTTGCCATTCCGCTTCTCTGTCTCTGGTT